>JAODAL010021026.1:0-68003 GCA_025379985.1 Phyllomedusa bahiana | reverse complement strand
GGGGTAACCCCTGGCCCCTTTGTCCTCCCCCCTATTTTTTCCCCTTTTTCAAAATTGAAATTTCAATAAGGATTCTTGAAATGAAGCAATAAACCTAAAAGCAATCCCCTCTTTCTAATTCGAAATGGCAAGTTGTGATAGATGCCCGGAACCGGGAAGAAGGGGTAGCCTGCAACATAAAGGGCTGAGCTTTGAAGCAGAATTCTTCTCGAATGTACCGTCCATCAGGATTTAATTGTACAAAGAACTTTTTTTTTTTTTTGCTAAAGATCGGCTTTAGTCGACTTCACAGGGATAGTTTACTGTTTGTAGCAACGTAAGACAAGAAGGCCGGCGTCTTGAAATCTCGACCTCAGGTTCCAACAGCGCTGTAAAACTTTAAGAAGTCTGTACCATTAACTGAAGAACACAGCGCTAAGCAGATTTTCTTCTTCACCCCAAGTTTCATTCTACAGATAATTGAAAACTGTGAACGACGCATTCAAAACCTTTAGAAGATGGAGATAATTTTAGTTCTGGCATCTTTGTTTTCCCTTGTCCATTCAATTAGTTAATTTAGGTAACCCTATGCTTCAGTGCACAAATTTAAATTCATAATTGTGTCGGGCGGTCGTTTTAAAAGCCCATTTACGTGTGTGCTAAATTTGAGTTTTGGCTTTAGCAGTTGAAATTAATGAGCTTTGGCAAGCGCGCGCACCGTTTGTTGATATCCTGTTTTAACTTTGCTCCTGCTAATTAAGACGGTATTATTGTGCAAGATAGCCATATGTTTTATGACACACGCAACAAGACAAACAAAACACAAAAATAGTGGGACCATTATTCCCGTACTCCATTTTAAAAAATTTTCTGCTTTAGCCCCTTAACGACCATCCACCATCCTTAGATTAGGCCCGGAATTTCTATACCGCCCCGGGGGGCCAGAGTGCCAATGACCCGGGGAAAATCATCATCAGGGGACCAAGAGTACCCCAAAAGAGGGCCGGGGGTACATCAGTCGCCCTGGGGCCAGAGTACCAATAGAGCCTGGGAATATCTTCAGTCAGGGGGGCCTAGAGAGCCCAAAACCCGGAAATATCTAACAGTCAGCCTGTGGAACCTAGAGTGCCCAATAGAGCCTGGGGAATATCAATACATCATTCCTGGGACCTAGATAGCCCAATAGAGCCTGGGGAGTATCTAACAGTCATCCTGGGGACCTAGCGTAGCCCAATAGAGCCTGGGGATATCTATACAGTCAGTCCCTGGGACCTTAGAGTAGCCCGAATAGAGCCTGGGAATATCTATACAGTCATAAAGGGGCCTAAGTAGCCCAAAGAGCCTGGGGAAATCTATACAGTCAGCCCAGTGGACCTAAGAGGTAGCCCAATAGATCCTGGGGAAAATCTATACATTCAGTCCTGGGGGCCAAAGAGTAACCCAATATAGCTGGGGAATATCTATACAGTCAGTTGTACCTAGAGAAGCCCAATAAGCCTGTGAAAATCTATACAGTCAGGGGGACCTAGAGTAATCTCAATAGAGCCTGGTAATATCTATACAGTCAGCCCTGGTGACCTAGCTAAGCCTAATAAGCTGTGGAATATCGAATACAGTCAGCCTGGGGGCCTAGAGTAGCCCAATAGAGCCTGGGGATATCTATACGGTCAGCTCCTTGGACCTAGAGTAGCCCATAGAGCCGGGGGAATATCTATAACAGTCAGCCCAGGAGGACCTAGAGAAGCCCAATAGACTTGGGGAATATCTATACAGTCAGCCCTGGGACCTAGAGTAGCCCAATAGAGCCTAGGGAATATCAATACATTTAGCCCTAGGGGACCTAGAGTATCCCAATAGGATCATGGAGAATAACTATACAGTCAGTCCTGGGGACCTAGAGTAGCCCAATAAGCTGGGGAATTGTCTATACAGTCTGGGGGACCTAGATTAGCACAATAGAGCCTGGGGAATATCTTTACAGCCAGGGGGCCTAGAGAAGCACAATAGAGCCTGGGGAATATCTGTACAGTCAGGGACCTGATTAGCCCAATGAGCCTAGGGAATATCTATACAGTCAGGGGGACCTAGATTAGTCCCAATAAGAGCCTAGGAATATCTATACAGATCAGGGGACCTAGAGTAGCCCAATATAGCCTGGAAAATATCTATACAGTCAGGGACCTAGAGAGCCCAATAGAGCCTGGGAATATTTAAACAGTCAGGTGACCTAGTGAGGAGCTCCAATAGAGCCTGGGGAAATATCTATACAGTCCCATGGGGTACCTAGAGTAGCCCAATAGAGCCTGGAATAATCTATACAGTCCAGCCCAGATACCAGAGTAGCCCAATATAGCCTGGGTAATATCTATACAGTCAGCCCTGGGAACCCAGAGTCGCCCAATCGAGCCTGGGAAAATATCTATACAGTCAGTCTGGGGACTTAGATTAGCCCAATAGAGCCTGGGGAATATTCTATACCAGTCAGCCCTGGGACCAAGAGTAGGTCCAATATAGCCTGGGAATATCTATACAGTCAGTACTGGGGTCCTAGAAGTAGCCCAATAGAGTCCTTGGGAATATTAATACAGTAAGGGGGAACCTAAGGAGCCAAATAGAGCCTGGGGAATATCTTATACATCAGGGGGAACCATAGTAGTAGCCAAATAGAGCCAGGGGAATATCATACAGTCAGCCCTGGAAACCTAGAGTAGTTCCATAGAGGACCACCTGGAGAAAAGCTAAACAGTCAGGGGGACCAAGAGTAGCCCAATAAGCCTGGGAAAATCTATTACATGTCAGGGGGACCTAGAGCTAGCCCAATAGAGCCTGGGGACATAATCTATACAGACAGTCCGAAGGAACCTAGAGTAGCCCAAAAGAGCCATGGGTATATTCTATACAGTCAGTCCTGTGGACCTAGAGTAGCCCAATAGAGCCGGGGGAAACTCTATACAGACAGTCCTGGGACCTAGAGTAGCCCAAAAGAGCCGGGAAAATCCAATACAGTCAGGGGGACCTGAAGAAAGCCCAAAAGAGCCTGGGAATAATCCTATACCAGTCAGGGGACCTAGAGAAGCCCAATAAGCCTGGGAATATCTAAACAGATCAGTCCAGGGACCTAGAGTAAAGCCCAATAGAGCCTGGGAAATATCTATAAACAGACACCCCAGGGGGCCTAGAGTAGCCCAAAAGACCCAGGGGTATATCTATACAGTCAGCCCTGGGGACCTAGAGTAGGCCCAATAGAGCCTGGGAATAATTCAAACATTCAGCCCCTGGGGACCTAGAGAAGCTCAATAGAGCCTGGGGAATATCTATACAGTCCAGTCCTGGGACCTAGAGATAGCTCAATAGAGCCTGGGGAAATATCTATACAGTCATCCTGGGACTAGAATAGCCCAATATAGCCTGGGGCAATATCTAACTGTCAGACCTGGGTGACCTAGAGTAGCCCAATAGAGCCGGGGAATAATCATACCAGTCAGACCTGGGGACCTAGAGTAGCCCAATTAGAGCCGGGAATGTCTATACAGACATCCTGGGATCTTGAGTAGCCCAAATAGAACCATGGGAATATCTATACATGTCAGCCCTGGGGTCCTAGAGTAGCCCAATAGAGCCAGGTGAATATTCTATACAGTCAGAGGACTAGATAGCCCAAAAGAGCCTGGGAATATCTATACAGTCCCAGCCCTGGGATCTAAGAGTAGCCCAATAGAGTCTAGATAATAAACTATACAGTCCATCCCCGGGGACCTAGAAGTAGCCCAATAGAGCCTGGGGAATACTACACAGTCACCCAGAGACCCGAGAGTAGCCCAATAGAGATGGGAATATCTATACAATCAGTTCCTGGGGACCTAAAGTAGCCCAATAGAGCCTGGGAATATCTACACAGTCCAGCCTGGTGGACTAGAGTAGCCCGAGTAGAGCTGGGGAATATCTATACAGTCAGCCCTGGGGACCTAGATTATCCCAAAAGAGCCTGGGAATATCTATACAGTCAGTCCTGGACCTAGAGGAGCCCAATATAGCCTGAGGAATGTCTATACAGGTCAGCCCTGGGGAACCTATAGTATTCCAATAGATCCTGGGAAAATACAATACAGTCAGCCCTGGGGCCTAAGAGTAGCCCAATAGAGGTCCTGAGGATATTCAATACAGTCCAGTCCTGGGGAACTAGAGTCGCCCAATAGAGCCTGGGAATATCTATACAGTCAGGGGGGACCTAGAGTCGCCCAAAGGAGGTCTAGGAAAATCTATACAGTCAGCCCTGGGTACCTAGAGTAGCCCCAATCTTTCATTTTAAAAGACTGTCAGTCAGAGCACACTGGCGTAGTTGCCCTGACTGCTGCCAGTGTCCATACTGACACAGAGTACCAATGTATTAGCATTTATGATATGCAAAACATTACTAAGTGGAAAAAAAGGAAAAAAAAATAAACATCCCCTTCATTGGAAATTCAAAAGTAATAAAAAATTAAAAAGTGTAGAAAAAATAAATAAAATAAATAATGACATAAAAATAAACATTCAATAAAAAGTTATTGTGCCTTACACAAAATAACCCTACATATATTTGGTCTCCACACCGCCATAATAACCTGTAGAATTAATCTAACAAGTTATTTAGTATGCAATGTAAGTGGTGTAAAAAAAAAAAAAAAATAAAAAAAAAAAAAAAAATTCTGCAATAATTTACATGTGAACTCAAACTTTGCCCCCAAAGAGTACATCCTCTCCTGCATAAAACGAGGCCTCATAAAACTGCGTCATTTAAAAAATAAAATAATTACAACTGTTGAAACGCGAGGAGGCAAAAACCAAAAAAATGTTCTGGTCTTTTAAGGGCTGAAGGTGTTCAGGATTTCAGTTTCTATTGTATAGTTTTAGTTTGGACAGTAGTGCAGACTCCAGGTAGGTTGTAACATGTCTTATAATATTTCTTTACTAAGCTTGAAGGATTATCACCACGTGACCTCTTCTCTGGTGTTTACTTTGCTGTATATATCAATTATGTTTAAGAAAATCTTGGTTTCTTGTGTTTCCTGAAAAGCGATTGTTCTGCGAACCAGAAAACGAATCCCCTCTCACATAGCTTGCCTGTGTCTCTATACATCTCCCTGTGATGTTTTCTGTGCCACTCTGTGCTTTTCCTGTGGCCTCCCTGCTCTACAGTCGAGCAGCAGCATCTCCTGTTTCCCGTAACATAAGTTCTGCCACCTTGTTATAGCATGGAGAACAGATAGGTGGTGCCCGCTGGACCTTTACATCAAAGAGAAGCAGTGCTCACCCTATAGGGAAGCTGGAGAGGAATACACTGACTGCTGGGCACCTGCACTGGGGAGGCAGAAAGCTGGAAATTAAGAAGTCGATGGGTGCATGAAGGATCTGCCGCTAGTGGCATTATTCTTTCATCAATTACATAGAGACATCCTCCAACTTTATATCTTCTATATTCTATCTATTTATCTATCCATCTCATATCTATCTATCTATCTCATATCTATCTGTCTATCTATCTATCTATCTATCTATCCTATCTCAGAATCTATCTATCTATCTATCTATCATCTATCTAACTATCTATCTCATATCTATCTAATCTATCTATCTAACTATCTATCTCATATCCTATCTATTATATCTATCTCAAAATCTATCTTACGAACTCATATCTATCCATCTCAATATCTATCTATACCATACTATCTATCTATCTATCTATCTATCTATCATCTATCATATATCTAACGATCTAATGTATGCCATACTATCTATCTATCTATCTATTTATCTATCTATTTATCTATCTATCTATCTATCTATTTATCTATCTATCCTATAGTTATCTATCCCATATCTATCTATCTATCTGTCTATCTATTTATCCTATAGTTATCTATCCCATATCTATATATTTATCTATCTATCCTATATCTATCTATCTATCTAGCTATCTATTCTATCGTAACATATTTATCTAATCTGTTGTATCATATATAACTATCCACTGTATCATATCTATCTATACACCTTTCTTTCTTTCTTTCTTTCATCTATTTAGCTGTTTATTTATCTAATGTAACATATCTGTCTATCTATCTCGCTCATATCTATCTATCTCATATCTATCTATCTATCCTATCTGTCTATCTATCTATCTATTATCTAACTAACTATCAATCTATCCTATCTATCTATCATCTCATATCAATCTATCTCTCTCTTATATATATATCTATCTATTATCTATCTATCTATCTCATATCTATCTATCTATCTATCTATCTATCTACTGTATCTATCTCATCTCTAATCTATCGATCTCAATAACTATCTATCTATCTATCTAACATTCTCATATCTATCTATCTATCTATCTAATCTATCTATCTATCTTATCTACTATCTATCTTTTAATCTATCATGATTTATATATTTATTTACTGTTTTGTATATCTGTAGAACTGTATTTTAAACTAACAACCTATATCTCATATCACCACTACTTAATGGGCCGTCGATCACACGGCGTATTTCAGAACTTATTTACAACGATTTCCGATGTAAATACGTTCTGAAATCAGTTGAAAATCAGTTTTGCACATAAGTTCCACAAAGAGTGGCACGTATTTGTAACTGATTTTCCCGACTGATTCACCTACTTACAATCAATGTAGGTGGTGATCCGTCCGGAAATAATTGACATGTGAAATTGTTTTTCCGTCCGGATTGCCCGTCGGTCAATTCCGCGCGGCAATCCGGAACGGAATTTTGCGTCGTGTGAACGACGAGCCGTATTTTCTATTGAAATCAATAGAATATAGGCTGTGACTTATTTCGGACGGATTTTGCCGACGGATTGACGATCGTCAATCCGTCGGCAAATCCGTCCGAAATAAGCCGTGCGAACGAGACCTATCACATCTTTCTAACTATTTATCTACTGTTTCATATAATATCAAACTATCTAGTTATCTATCATATTATATCTATCATAATATATTTAGCTAATCTATCTACTGTATCATATCTACCTATCTGTATATACTTATCTATCAATCTATCATCTATCTATCTATCTATCAATCACTCTATCTATCTCATATCTATCTATCTATCTATCTATCAATCTCATATCAGACTCGTATCTATCAATAGCTATCTATCTATCTACCTATCTATCTATCTCATATCTAACTATCTCATATTTAATCGTATCTATCTATACTAACTCATATCTATCATCTCATATTTACTATCTATCTATCTATCTTCATATCTATCTAATCCATATTTATCTATCTATCTATCTATCTTCTCATCTATCTTCATATCTATTTAGCTATCTATCTCATATCTATCTATCTATCTATCTATCTATCTATCTATCTATCTAACTCTATCTATCTATCTATCTATCTATCCAGGCTCGGACTGGGCCGCCGGGGGTGTCAGCGGAGCACAGCGCCACTAGCGCTGCGCTCCGCTGTTCTCCCTGACAGGCTGAAGGCGTTGCAGGGCCGCAGTATGCGGCCGGGAGCCGGAGCCGGAGCCATGGCCAGGTAAGTGGCCGTTTCTTTTTTTTTTTTTTAAACTATCAAAGGGGGCCTTGGCTACAGAAAGGGGGCCCCGGACAACTAAAAGGGGCCTTGGCTACTAAAGGGGGCCCCTGACTATTAAAGGGGGGCCCGACTACTAAAGGGGGCCCCTGGCTATTAAAGGGGGACCCTGACTACTAAAGGGGGCCTTGGCTACTAAAGGGGGCCTTGGAACCTAAAGGGGGCCCTGGCTACTAAAGGGGGCCCTGACTACTAAAGGGGGCCTTGGAACCTAAAGGGGGCCCCTGACTACTAAAGTGGGCCCCTGACTACTAAAGGGGGCCTTGGCTACATAAAGGGGGCCCCTGACTACTAAATGGTGGCCTTGGGCTAACAAAAGGGGGCACCAGACTACTAAAGGGGGCCCAAACTACATAAAGGGGGCCGGGAGTGGGGCTTGGCTAATTAAAGGTGGGACCCTGACTACTAAAGGGGGCTTGGCAACTAAGTGGGGCCCCTGACAACTAAAGGGCCCTGAGGCTACTAAAGGGGTGCCCTGACTTACTCAAGGTGGCCTTTGAACCTAAAGCATAACTATGCCAACTCTCCCTTTATTGGCGGGGGGGACCCGCGATATTGGGGTCCCCTCCCGCCCTCCCTGGGGAGTTGGCATTCCTCCCCCGCCGCCCTGCAGGCGTGCGGGGGTCCTTTAAAGTTACCGTCGGCGCAAGAGTTAGCGCCTGTGCGCTACTCTTGCGCCGCGGGAACCCAGCTCCTACAGCGGTGCATCGTCCGCAGCGGCCGCTCACCTGCCCGCTTTCTCACTGTGCTGGGAGAGAGGCAGGAGGTAATCGCTCCCCGACTCCCCTCCCTCCTCCCCCTGTATGTTACGGTCGCCGGTATTGCGCCGTAACATACAGGTCAACGGCGCCATGGGGATGTGGCGCGAAGGCTGCAGGGGATGACGCGCTGCTTGCTCTCACATCCCCCTGGCGCCGGCTGAAGAGATCGGTCGGGAGCGGCCGCCTGCACGGACCTGGTAAGTAATGGATTTTATTATTTGATTTTTATTAGCTTTAGGGCTCACCTGGCTAACAGAGAGGGCAAACTACCTGCAACAGAGGGGGCACTACCTGGCAACAGAGGTGGGCCTACCTGCAACAGAGGGGAATCTACCTGTCAACAGAGGGCACTACCTGTCAACAAAGGGGCACTACCTTGCAACAGCGGGGACATCTACCTGTCAACAGAGGGGGCACTACCTGGCAACAAAGGGGGCACTACCTGGCAACAAAGGGGGCACTACCTGGCTAACAGATGGGGCACTACCTTGCAACAGAGGGTGCACTAACCAGTCAACAAAGGGGGCACTACCTGTCCAACAAAGGGGCACTAACCTGGCTAACAATGGGGTCACTAACTGGCTAACAGAGGGTGCACTACCTGGCAACTAGGGGCATCTACCTATGCAACAGTGGGGACATCTACCTGGCAAACAGATTTGGCACTACCTGGCTAACAGATTGTGGCACTACCTGGCAAACAGATTGGGGCACAACCCTGGCTAACAGATGGGTACTAACCTGGCAACAGAGGTAAGCACTACCTGGCAACATAGGTGACATCTACCTGGCAAACATGGGGGCCACTACCTGGCAAACCGATGGGGCAAGCTACCTGGCTTGACAATAGGGGGTCACCTACCTTGGCTAACAATGGGGGCACCAACCTTGCAAAACAATGGGCGGCACCTACTTGACTAACAATGGGGGCACCTACCTGGCTAACACTGGGGGGGCACCTACCCTGCTAACAATGGGGGGCACTACCGGGCTAACAAAGGGGGGCATCTACCTGGCTACAGAGGGGGCAACTACGTGGCTACAAGGGGCATCTACCGCCTTTAAGGGGCACTACCTGCTTATGGGGGGTTACTACCTGGCTATAAGGGCATCTACCTGGCTTTCTTCCAAAGCCGTTATGCAGTTAGGTGCAGTGGGTGTGGCTTTTTGAAGGGGCATGGCATACCGAAAAGATGGGCGTGTCCATGCAAACTTTTACCGCGGCGCGCTGTGCGCGCCGCCATCTACAGTCTCCTGCTTTTTCATTTTCAAAAGTTGCCAACTATGGATTACATTAGATCTATATGACCCTATGGCTCTGTCATGATATACATTGGAATACCTTTTTCATGGAAACCCAACATTCGCAGCTCTGTAACGTTGGGTCACAAGAGGCCATGCATATTAACGGTCGCAGTTTTTTCTGGGAGTCTTCCAGATACATGGACGCAAAGGGGTGGGAATTCCATCCTGTTTGGAGGGCTTTTTCTGAGCAGATTGGGGGAATTTATGATCCCTGTTTTAAAAAGGTTGCAAATATGCAGTAGGCTTTGGGAACTTCAGCCTTGAAACAATTAGCAACCAGTGCATGTTGGGAGGTTGGCTGACCTGTAAAGTCACCTGTTAGATCCAGTCTGGTTAGGTAGACTCCGAGTAGATAGAGGGACAGATTGCCTTTATTTGCTATGCCTCCTACATCAATGAGGTTAAGGTGTGAACAGGCTCGGACTGGGACGCCGGGGGATCGGTGAATCCCCCGGTGGGCCCCGAGCTGCTGTGGACCCCGGAGGCAGTGCCGCCGCTCCCCGGGGCCCGTCCGCCGCATCCGGTCCCTGAATGCCTGGGCCCTGCGTCCCGAGCACTCAGAGACAGGGCCCAGGAATCGGGGACTAATGTCCCCGCCTCCCGGGGCTGCGCAGTGTCAGCGGAGCAGAGCGCCTCTAGCACTGCGCTCCGCTGATCGCCCTGGCAGGTGTAAGGAGCTAGGCCTTCAGCCTGCAGGGCGCCGGCCCCTACTGGTGACGTAGGCAGTGCGGTGACGTCACATCACCACGCCGCCTATGCAGGACACCTGTAGATGCCGGTGGGGAGCTCGGAGCACCCGGGATCAGCCAGGAGCGGGAGCGAGGTAAGTGGCTGTTTTTTTTGTTGTTTTTTTTTAACTATCTAAGGGGGCCCTGACTACCTAAGGGGGCCCTAATTAACTAAAGGGGCCCTGGCTAACTAAGGGGGCCCTGATTACCTAAGGGGGCCCTGATTAACTAAAGGGGGCCCTGACTACCTAACGGGGGGGGCCCTGATTACCTAAGGGGGCCCTAATTAACTAAAGGGGGCCCTGACTACCTAAGGGGGCCCGGTAACTAAAGGGAGCCCAGATTTAAATAAAGGGGGCCCGACTACCAAGGGGGCCCGGTTTAAATAAAGGGGGCCCTGATTTAAATAAAGGGGCCCTGACTACCTAAGGGGCCCTGAATAACTAAAGGGGGGCCCGAAAACAAAAAGGGGGGCCCCCACTACCTAAGGGGGGCCCGGCTACCTAAAGGGCCCTATTAACAAAAAGGGGGGCCTGACTACCAGGGGGCCCATTACCTAAGGGGGCCCCCAATTTAAATAAAGGGGGCCCTGATTACCTAAGGGGGGCCCTGACTACCTAAGGGGGGCCCCCCCAAATTTAAACCAAAGGGGGCCCGGACTATCTAAGGGGGGCCCGACTAAACTAAGGGGGCCCCCCGACTACCAAGCGGACCCTGATTACCCAAGCGGGGCCCGATTACCTAAGGGGCCCCGATTTTCCCAAAGGGGGGGCCCGATTACCTAAGGGGGGCCCTATTTACCAAAGGGGGCCCTGGCTACCTAAGGGGGCCCTGACTAACTAAAGGTGGCCCTGACGCCAAAGGGGGCCCGACACCAAAGGGGGCCCTGGTTAACAAAGGGGGCCCTGACTACCAAGGGGGCCCGGTTAACTAAAGGGGCCCTGACTACCAAGGGGGGCCCATTAACTAAAGGGGCCCTGACTACCTAAGGGGGCACAAATTTAAAACTAAAGGGGGCCCTACACCAAAAGGGGGCCCGATTAACTAAAGGACACCCGACTACCTAAGGGGGCCCTGACACCAAGGGGCCCCTGATTAACTAAAGGGGGCCCAAATTTAACAAAAGGGGGGCCATGATCCCTAAGGGGGCCATACTACCTAAGGGGCCCTGACTCCCAAGGGGGGGCCCGTTAACAAATGGCCTAAAACTGGGGGGGCCCGCAGCAAGGGGGGCCCTACACCAAGGGGGGCCCCTATTAACAAAAGGGGGCCCAAATTAACTAAAGGGCCCTGACGCCAAGGGGGGTCCTGACTACCAAGGGGGGCCCTGATTAACTAAAGTGGCCCTAATTAACTAAAGGGGGCCCTGACTACCTACAGGGGGCCCTGATTAACTAAAGGGGGCCCTGACTACTTACAAACTAGAGGGGACCCTGACTACCTGCACACTAGCTAAAGGGGCCCGACTTCCTACACTAGCAAAATAGGCCCCTAACTACTTTATACTACCTAAAGGGCCCAACGCCTGTAAACACCAAGGGGGCTCCTAACGCCTGTACACAACCTAAAAGGGGGGCCCCTAACGTTTTGTATACAACGTAAAGGGGAAAAGCCCAAAACGCCTGTATACTACCTAAAAAGGGGGTTTCCCCTAACTGCTTGCAGACTATTTAAAAGGGGCCCTAACAACCTACATTTTAAACCAAAAACCTGGGGGAAACCCCACCTACCCCCCACCCCTAACAAACGGCACTAAACCAACACCTCCCCTACAGCCAACCTAACTTTTGGCCACCATCCAATTTGAAAGCCAAACAATTTTCCTAAGGGGGGCCCTTTCCTCTACATGGGGGCTATTTCCTTTACCCACCCCAGGTAGGAAACCCACCAACCTACCGGGGCCCGGGCTTCCCAAACTTATCCAGCGAGGGCCCCTCCCCAACCCCAAAATTAGGGCCTATCTAGTTACCGGGGGCCTTTTGCCCATTTGCCAAAACTACCTAGGGTTTGTCTACCTCCCCTTGTCATATAGAAAAAGGGCCCGCAGCTCATAGTTGTAGCATTATCTCCAGGGGGTTATTCCTCCCCCCCACCCTCCAACCCCTTAGGATACTCGGCCTCTAAGATTTTGGCTTTTTGTAAAACCCCCCCTCTCCCCAACCCCGGGAAGTTTGTACAGAGGAGGGAAAAGGAAAAGAAAAGGGCTGGAAAAAGGGGTTTTTCTAAAAATATTTTTGTGAAATTTTTTCTGCAGGGATGAGTGGGGGCCCGGGACAAAAAAACATGGGGGATGGGGAAACGACGCAGAAAAAAAGGGGAAAAAACTACCCCATAAAAAAGAGAAGACTCACAATAAGACCTCCAGAGAGCCCCTTTGTTTTTTCAGGTGTTATTTTACTTCTATACGGGATCATTTTCTGTTTTTCACTGAAAAGGGAAAATTTAAATTGGATCTGACTGGTTCTGACCTCTATATGGTCCTAAAGGGAAATTTTTTCCAACTTTTAAAATGAAAAAGCAGGAGATACCCAGTGGGGGGCGTGCTACGCACGCCGGGGGAAAAAATTTTTGAAAGGGCCGACCCCAACTTTACGGAAATCCAACCCCCCCCTTCAAAAAGCCACACCTACTCCACCTAACTGCATAACGGTTTTTTTGGAAAAAAACCGGGTAAGGCCCTTTTTGGGCCGGGGTTTTAGCCCCCCATAACCGGGTTATTCCCCTTTACAGGAAAAGGTAATGCCCTCTTTTTGTAGCCAGGTGGGAGCAAAATTTAGCCAGGTAGATGCCCCCCTTTTTTTTCCCAAAAGGTAGTCCCCCCTCTGTGGGCCGGTAGGGGCCCCCACCCGTTAGCCGGTTTAGTCCCCCTTTGGGTTACCCGGGGAAAGTGCCCCCCTCTTTAAAGCCGGGAAGTGCCCCCATTGTTAGCCGGGTAGGTGCCCCCATTGTGCCAGGTAGACCCCCCAAATTTTTGTAGCCAGGTAGTGCCCCCTTTTGTAGCCAGGTAGAACCCCCCTTTAAAAGGTAGCCAGGTATTTCCCCCAAATTAGTACCAGGTAGGGGCCTCCTTTGTTGCCGGGGTTTATTCCCCCCTATTTTTGGGCCAGGTATCCCCCCCTTTTTTAAAACCCAAAGGGTTAGGGGGCCCATTTTTTTTACCAGGTAGTCCCCCCCCAATTGTTAGCCGGGGTATTTCCCCCCTCTGGGGGGCCGGGTATTGCCCCCTTTGTAGCTAGGTTAGCCCCCCCTTTTTGTAGCCAAAAGGGTCCCCCCCAATTGTTACAAGGTAGTGCCCCCAAATTGTTAGCCATTTAATGCCCCCCTTTTTGCCGGGAAATTGCCCCCATTGTAGCCAGGTATTGCCCCCATTTTTTAGCCAGGTAGTGCCTCCCATTGTAGCCAAAGGTTTAATGCCCCCAAATTGTTAGCCGGGTTTAGTGCCCCCCCCTGTTGCCAGGTATTGCCCCCATTTTTTAGCTAGGTAAAACCCCCCATTTTAGCCAGACAGTCCCCCCCTAAAACTAATAAAAATAAAATAAAAAAACCCCACTTCCCTAAAACCAAAGGCCCTCCCAGGGGCCCCCGGCCCCCACGGGGACATCTCCTCAGCAGTGTCCCCCAGGGGAATTTAGTGCAGCCGGGGGCGTCACTTCCTCTTGACCGGGACAATGGGGGTAGGGCGCACCCCCGGGCGCCGGACATCCCGGGGTGGAAGGGGGGGGGAGGAGGGACCGATCCCTCCTGCCTCCCCCTCCTCGGGGCGAGACCCCGGGGGGGTGAGGGGACCCGGGCCCCCCGCTTCACCCGCCCGGGGGGAACGGACCCCCCGGGGGCCGGGAGTAGCGCACTAGCGCAACTCCGGCGCCGGGGCCCCAATTAAAGGACCCCCCCGCCTGCGGGGCGGGGGGAAAAAAAACCCAACTCCCCCGGGGAGGGGGGGGGGAAACCCCAAATAGCGGGCCCCCCCCCCGCCAAAAACGGGAGAGGGGCATGTATCCCTATATGGCATTTTGGTTGTGGGTTTATCCCCTGAGTGGTGTCTGACCTCTATGTGGCTCTAAAAAGGGTTTGGTGTTTATAGGTTAAATACCTGAGGGGTTTTTTGGGGGGGCCTAAACCCTTTGTATTCACTATATGGGGGTTTGTTGTGGGTTTATACCTGAGCTGGTGTTGACCCCCTATGGGGCCCTCATAAAAATTGGCGGTTTGTGGGTTATACCGGGAGCTTTTTGTCTAAACCTCTATGGGGTTTCTTTTAATTGATGGTGTTGAGGAAAAACCTGGGGTTTGGTGTTTGACCTCATGGGGTTCCTTTTAGACAGTGTTTGTAGGTTATACCGAGCTGGGTCTAAAACCTCTATGGGGAACTCTATATGGCAAGTTTTTTAGGTTATATTGTGCTGGGTCCCTGACCTATATGTTTTTTTGGTAAAAGGGTGGGGGTTTGTAGGTTATACCTGAGTTTAAAGGCCCTGACCTCTAAAAGGGTTCCCCATATGGGTGGTTTTTGGGTTATACCTGGGCGGGGGTTGGTCTCCCCTTCTATGTGGCCCTCTATTTTGGGGTTTTGGTGGGTTTTAATACCTGACCCTGGGGCCCTGACCTCTATGGTGGTCTCCAATGGCGGTTTTTGTGGGTTTTCCCTGAGCGGGTTTTCCCCGGGACCTCTATGTGGTCTCTATAAAAAGTTTTTGAGTATTAAATACCTGAGCTGGTGTCTGCCCTCTTTTGGGGCCCTCTAAAAGGCGGGGTTGAAATTTTAAAACCTGACCCGGTTTCTGACCCCCATTTTAAAAAGGGCAATACACACGGGGAAATCCCCTAAAGAAAGTTTTAAATTCTATCTATCAACATGAAAAAACTTTGAGACTCTTGGTTCACAAAATTTTGAAAAAAAGATTTTTTAAGCTCCCCACGACTTTCAACGGTCCAAAACGGGCGGCCCCTAACAAACCTTTACCCCCAATGAGCCAATTAAACGGCCCTCACTGGGTCAACCCCCCTCCATTATACAGAAAAAAAAAATAAAAGAAAAAACCCAGCCTTGCAAGCTGCACTTCTTATGAAGCCGTGAGAGGGGCGGGGTACAAAAACCCCAAAAGGGAGGACCCTTCCCCCCATATAGGTTAAAACCATGTACCCCAAGTATAACGTATGTTTCTGCACACAAAAAATTTCTAAAAAAACGTATGCAAATGGGTGCCACGGGCAGGGCGCGGCAAACATGTAATTAAATGTACCCCAAACAGACTGCCGCCAGCGACAAACTGCAAAAAGGGCAATAACTACGGGGAAAACCCCTAAAAAAAGCATTTTGTTTATCTATCATACATGAAAAAATTTTGAGACTC
This sequence comes from Phyllomedusa bahiana, assembly GCA_025379985.1. Taxonomy (NCBI): domain Eukaryota; kingdom Metazoa; phylum Chordata; class Amphibia; order Anura; family Hylidae; genus Phyllomedusa; species Phyllomedusa bahiana. The sequence goes on along the minus strand of JAODAL010021026.1, from coordinate 52,254 downwards.
TTGGTTCACAATTTTGACAAAAGATGTTTAACTGTCCACGACTTTCAAGTATCTAAAAAACGGGCAGCCCCCCTCACTATCCTTCCCTTCAATAGACCCAATTCCCGGGCCTCTAAAGGGGTAAAACCGACCTCCATTATACAAAAAAAAAATAAAAGAAAACACACAGATTGAAGCTGCACTTCTTATGACAGCCTGTGAGAGTGGGGGGTACAGAAACCCAAAATGGGCCCTTCCTCCCCATATATTAAAATCAAGTCCCCAAGTATAACAAAATGTTTCTGCCACAAAAACATTTCTGAAAAAACTATGCAAATGGGTGCCACTGGCAGGCTGCGGCACACAGTAATTAACATGTACACACACGACCGCCGCCAGCGGCACCACTGAAAAAAGGGGCAAACACTACGGGGAAACCCCAAAAGAAGCATTTATGCTATCTATCATAATAAAAAAATTTTTGGGCCCTTTGGGGTTCACATATTTTGATCAAAAGATGTTTAACTGCCCACGACTTTAAACGGGGATCTCAAAATCGGGCAGCCTACACTATCCTTACCTCTCAATAGACCCAAATTCACTGCTCTCCGGGGCAACCGACCCCCCATTAACAGAGAAAAAAAAATATAAAAAACACACCAGATTGAAAGCTGACTTTTTTTATGACAGCCTGGGGAAGTGGGGGGGTACAGAACCCAAAATGGGGACCCCTTCCCCCCCATATATTAAAATAATGTACCCCAAAGTTAAACGTAGTTTCTGCACACAAAAACATTTCGGGCTGTCATAAGAATGCAGCTCAAGTCGGGTGTTTTCTTATATTTTTTTCTCTCGGGATAATGGAGGTCGGTTGACCCAGTGAGAGGCCGTGAATTGGCCTATTGAGGGGGTAAGGGTAGGAGGGCTGCCCGATTTTGAGATCACTTGAAAACGTGGGCAGCTTAAACATTTTTGATCAAAATATGGAACCCAAGAGTCCAAATTTTTTCATGACCCCTTATGTGTCTTATATGGTATGTTTTAGGTTATACCCCACTGGTGTCTGACCCTTATAGGGTCCCAATGGTGGTTTGTAGGGTTTTAAACCCGGGTGGTGTCTACGACTATGTGGTCCCCCATATGGGGGTGTTGAGGTTTTACTTTAGTGGTGTCGCCACTATGTAGTCCCATATAGCTTTGTAGTTTATACCTGAGCTGGTGTCTGACCTCTATGTGGTCTCCATATGGCGGTGTTGTAGGCTATACCTGACCTGGTGTCTGACCTCTATAGGGTCTCCATATGGTGGTGTTGTAGGTTATACCTGAGCTGGTGTCTGACCTCTATGTGGTCTCCATATGGCGGTGTTGTAGGTTATACCTGAGCTGGTGTCTGACCTCTATGTGGTCTCTATATGGTGGTGTTGTAGGTTATACCTGAGCTGGTGTCTGACCTCTATGTGGTCTCTATATGGTAGTGTTGTAGGTTATACCTGAGCTGGTGTCTGACCTCTATAGGGTCTCCATATGGTGGTGTTGTAGGTTATACCTGAGCTGGTGTCTGACCACTATGTGGTCTCCATATGGCGGTGTTGTAGGTTATACTTGAGCTGGTGTCTGACCTCTATGTGGTCTCTATATGGCGGTGTTGTAGGTTATACCTGAGCTGGTGTCTGACCTCTATGTGGTCTCTATATGGCGCTTTTGTAGGTTGTACCTGAGATGGTGTCTGACCTCTATGTGGTCTCCATATGGCGTTGTTGTACACTAGGTTATATTGGCATTAGTATAGTGGCAGCGTACATATGTCCCTGATTGTAACAGTAAGGGAACACCTGACCCTGTAATAGGAGTTTCACCTTTACTTTCTTGCTGGTGTTTATTTTAGAAGGTGGGGAGGTACGTGACCAAGGGAAACGTGGAGGGGGCTATTGTATGTGGGAGGAGGGGGATATGTGATATGATGAGTGGAGGGGGATATTGTATGTGGGTGGAGGGGGATATTGTATGTGGGTGGAGGGGGATATTGTATGTGGACTATTGGAGGGGGATATTGTATGTGGGTCGAGGGGGATATGGATGGAGCTACTTAGCCCTGTGTCTATGATATGTTAGACTGACAAATGTGACTACATTGTACTACACAATACAGTTCTGTTTTGCACACTGTATTATGTGGTAAAATGGGCGCATTTATGTCCGAGAGGCCGGTAATATTTTCATGTACAGTACGGTGGGCCCCCCAAGATCAACTCCCCTGTGGGCCCCAGAACCCCCAGTCCGACACTGGGTTTGAAAGCTACAGTTCATCTGGGTCAAGTTAAAGCTCTCTGTGTGAAGGTAACACTGACCGGCAGCATGCAGTGCCCTTGGGCATGGCAGGCCTGGAGCTGTTTATCAGGAAGAAAAGCAAAGGAAAGGTCTACACATCATAGGACAAAAAACTAGTTGAAAACCAAAACCTAACAACCGCTTTGAACCTGAATATTTTGTTAGTTTTTGGTTCAAAGCAGCTGGGTTATTTGAGTGGTTTTTAGTTTGTTGTTGAGATTTTTGGTGTATTTTTTGGACAGTTTTTCTGATAGTGTATGTGAAAAGTTCTCCGTCAGATTTTAAGAGGTTTCTAAATGCAGGCAGTCCCTGGGTTTTGAACGGGATAGGTACTGTAGGTTTGTTCTTAAACTGAATTTGTATGTAAGTCAGAACAGGTATATTTATTAAATCTAACTCCAGCATAAAAGAGTTTTTATATTTGTTTTGCTGCCTGTGCTCCTGTTAAAAGATTTCACTTAATTTTCACCTCATGTATTTTATGTGGCATGCTGGAACTTGTTGTTCCACAGCTATTACCTGCTGTGGAACATGTAACTACAAGTGCCAGCATGCACCATAAGTCTCCGTTTGTAACTAGGGGACGGGTGTAAGTCAGAAAGTTATAAGCCGGGGACTGCCTGTGCTAAAAACCACAGAAAATCTGTGCTTGTAGACATAGCCATAGACTTCAAAAGTAAGGGCCACATGTATGAACCTGTTTAGGTCTAAAAATCACTTTTTTGCCCATAGTAACCTAATGTTCATACAGCTTAAAATGGTACATATCTCGCCCAGTATTTCGCGCCGTACTGAGCAAAATACGGGGCGAGTTACGTCCCAGTCATTATGGTAATCCACGGTTCTCATAGAGAACTATGGATTACGCCTCCTCTAACCACTCGGACAATACGCCGAGCGGGGAGAGAAGTGACATGTCAATTATTCATGGCGTATACGCGCCGTGAATAATGAATGTCTATGGGGCCCCCCTGCTCCCGCTCCCGAGCTCACGGCGTAATTGTGGGCGAAATACATCCCGCCATTATTGCCGTGTGAACCCTGCCTTAAAGGGACGTTTTTACTTAAATTGTTCAGATTTAAATAATGTGAATTGGTTTACAAGCAATCAAGTGTGCCATACTTTAAAAGTGTTCAGCAACCATATTGTTCCACTGAGTGCGTTTTCCAACCACAAAACATTTGTAGCATTCACATGAAAAATTAAGTGATCTATTGTATGCAACTGAAACGTTCTGCAATTCTTTCTTGAAATGGGAATCCATCAACGCCAGCCAGTCGTTACAAGTATTTCTCCATTGCAGCCTTTTGGTTTTTTAAAATAGACATAAAACATTCATAATGTCAACTATGCAAAAGAAAAAGTCAATGAGAATCAAAAAAAAATTTCTGCGGGTTTTTTTTCACTTCCTCTTTTTAAATATTTAGTCCATCATTTCATCCCCCTTTATTTAAAAGGGGGGAAAGCAAAATCAGACATTTATGTCATATTCTGTTTATAGGTGCGAATTTGACCTATCTCGAGAACAGACCTTAGAACGTAGAGTTATCCACACATGCTTGGCTTGACTGCATGCAAAAATCCCACTGAAACGAGCATATGGAGTCACAAAGGTGTGGTTACCCCCAGGGTGTGAGTGGGAGTGTGGAGTCGGGGTCGGGGGTTTTTGCGGGGTCGGAGTCGTCAAAAAATGGACCGACTCCGACTCCCCCAAAAATTAATAAGTTGGTCAGTTAGTTCGTGCAAAGAGCAAGAGGATTGGAGGGGCCGGTGTCCTGCCCATTCTTCAGCCTATACATGGGAGTGAAAATTAATGACATGGAGCAGGCAAAGCGCCCCCCGGGGGAAAAGATTCTGCTCCCATAGCAAACAGATTTCAGCAAAATGTTTCACCTGCTTTCAAAGAAGAAGAAGATCAACCATTTGGGGCTTCGGCTTGCCGACTCCACAGCCCTGGTTACCCCTAGACCTCATTCTTGAGATGGGGGAACCAACATCTATCAGAAATGTATGGTATATCCTATAAATATGCCATGGAATACCCCTTTAAAATTTAAGCCTGACTATTCATTGGTTCCAAATATTTGCCCCTCTGGAGACCCGCCAACATTATATGGGGAGGGGGAAAAAGAGCAGTTCCTCATACCCCCGGGAAATTAAAAGGGCCCCACTACCCCCAACCCCCTTTAAAAGGGGTTGTCTCACTACAAGAATTAGTTTTCAACATGTAGGGATTACTAAATGAAGACATTTTCCAAATATTCTGGTTTCTCTAGTGACAGACCTGTTTGTTTGTTTTCTCCCCTGCTGTTTGTCTTATCTGATAGCATGGAGTGACCTCATTGCACAGGTCATGGTACTGAACTGCTGGCAGCCTGAGACCTTGTGTTATTGATCTTCAAAAAAAATCACTTTACTATGTTTCTTTAGCTTTCAAGTTTCTCTATGCTAATTACAGACAGTTGCCGGGAAAAGTGAAGGATGCAGAATGAAAATGATGCATTGCTCTATGAAACAGTGGATGGACAACCCCAAAACAGCATCAACAGTTTTTTTAAATAATTTTACTATGAGTAATACTATAATACAAATCTAAAAAGTGGCAATGTCGTTACAATTTTCTAGAATTTTTTACTGTGAAAAATATTGGTTTGGGTTTAATTTGATGGATCTGTTTTTTTCAACCTACATAGCTATATAGTTTATGTAATATTGTTTGATATAATGCCCCTAAATGTGCAGTCTTCTTATCCCCTTTATATTACAACTGTATCATACAGCAAGATAAAACCTAGTACTATGTAACCATTCATAAACCCTGTATAAAACAATATCTGCTAGAATTAGACCGCGCTTGGCCCATGCGTGAACCGTGAAACCCGAAACAAGCTCATAAAGTGAAAACGATAAAAACCAGCGCAAAGGGTAGAAAAGGCCTCTTTGGCTTTAAAACAGAAATATGAATCCCTGAAACATCTGGATTGCTTCGAGGGCTCTACCAAGGGCTGCGCAGCTCAAATGCTTTCACGAGCCGCGCAGTGGTAGTACAGCTGTCACTGACTAAATCACATCTTTAAGCTGATCAGAGGAAAACGCTGCGTGCTCGCTCCCTATCTGAATATTTACATGGGAGTAGGAGATAGTTATATTTATTCTCCCCACTGGAAATTATACAGATCTGAATCTCTTTTTATTACAGGCCCAAAGTGAAGCCTGCTCTAAATTATTCCCAGAAACGAAGGTCTGACAGAAATATGACCGCACTGTGTTTCTAGACTACAGTAACCTGGAGTGAACCGGCGCTGCAACTCGACATTTGGCTCTTAAGCGGATTTATTACCGTAGAGGGGGCACTTTTTTTTTTTTGGTTTGAAATTAATATTGGAAATATCAAATCACAGGATATAAAGTCACAAATGCATTTAAGATGCAGAATTACATCCCATGCTCAATGTGAACCTTTATCCTCTTTCAATGAGTTGTCTTTATTACATATGGTCCGTATTACTGACGGCAGAATGGCACGGCCGTGGGATTAAAGGGGAAGTATTGTGTTTTATGAAAAGAAAATAATGTTTTTTTTGCTGAGTAAAGCAAGGCTAATCCCTCAGTTTGGCGACGGTTTCTTTGAAATTTATTATTAAAAACATAACTTTCGTCACCTGTTCCAGAAAAAAGGAATTTAAGATCATATTTTTATTGTTAACCCCATCATTGCACCAGGGGTTCAGGAGCATGTCCAGCACTGGCTGTTACTATGAGTATACGATATATGAATACATTTCAAATATATAAGAAGGTCATAGACCAGTGGCTCTCCAGTTGTCTCAAAACTACTACTACCAGCATGCTGAAAGTTGTAGTATCCCGACAACTAGAGAGCCTCCGGCTGGAGACCACTGCCATAGACTGTGAAGTAGTTTCATGACGGGCAGAGTTTAAAGGGGTTGTCTCACTACAGGGATTGCCTTTTAAGGTAAAGATCTTGCAAAAACAAGTCACTTTGCAATATGTGTCCATTATCAGTGTCCTACTTATTCCTAGATATCCCCTCTTGTATGAGCTGCATCAGCTCCTCAGGTTGCTATTGCTAGAGACCTGTTCAATCTCCCATGTTAGGCTGCCAGCGCTGGTCGCTATAGCTACAGACCTGGCGTCTACTGCAGCCTAGTGGAAGCCAGTAAACACGCTGCTGAATTCAGAATGAAACCAAGAAACAGGACTGAGGTCAGATGAATCGATGTAGTGAGACAACCACTCCAAGGTCATAACCCTGCCCAGATACTGAATGTAAGTTTATGTGTATTTGTGCTGCAGTTATTAAACCAGCCTTAGCCCCCCCCCCCCCATAAGTATGGTGCTCGGTGGTCCTATATACTTACTCTATCTCACAAAAGTTAGTACACCCTTCAGATTTTTTTAAATATTGCATTATATCTTTTTATGGGACAACACTGGAGATATGACTTTGATACAATGTAAAGTAGTCACGGTACCGCGTGTATAACGGTGCCCTCCAACGACCTCCACACCCTAGCCATCAAAGTCTAAACCGCTGGCAACAAACCTCAGTACACCCCTAAGAGAACGTGGACAAATTGGGCCCAGTTTTCCCCTTTCCCTCCACTATGTCATGTGACTTGTTAGTGTTACAAGTTCTCACGTGTGAATGGGCAACAGATGTGTTAAATTTGGTGTTATTGCTCTCACAGTTTCTCATACTGATCACTGTAAGTTCAACATGGCATCTCATGGCAAAGAACTCTCAGAGGATCAGAAAAAAAAGAATTGTCGCTCTACATAAATATGGCCGAGGCTATAAGATAATTGCCAACAGCCTGAAACTGAACTGCAGCACGGTGGCCAAGACCAAGAGCTTCCGCTCAGAACAGGCCTCGACATGGCCGACCAAAGCAGTTGAGTGTAAGTGCTCAGCGTCATATCCAGAGACTGTCTTTTCAAAATAGACGTATTTTGTGAGATAATGTACCTACTTGAGGGGGCTATATACCAACCTATTGAGGTGACTCTATATACCAACCTATCTACTGGGGAACTCTATGTACCTACTTATTGGGAGGGCCTTTATACCTGCCTACTGTGGGTCTATGTACCTCCAAACTTGGGGAGCCTTTTATATCTACCTACCTGCTGGGGGGAACCAATATACCAAACTATCTACTTGTGGACCCTATATATCTTACTATTAGCAGGCCCTTTATGCCTGCCTACTAAGGGGAATCCTATACAGAAAGGGGACTTTACCTATTTAATAGGAAGAGTCTGCCTTCTTATCTGACTCAGAGGCGCGTCTACCTATCTGCCTGCCTAATCTGTAGGGGCTGCCTACTATAAAGGGTGTGCACCAACCAACTGGTGGCACAAAGTGGGGTCCTTTAATCAGCTCGGGTCATTTTCATTGTTTGGGGTACAATACAGTGTGGGGCACCAAAGGGGGCATTATTACCATTTGGGATGCTAAGTATGGGTAGTTTATACAGAGGTGCAAATATGTAGGGAAGTGCTGGAAAAATTTGTGTGGTAAATTTTACAGGGATGAGTTGTGGCTGAGAGAAGTTGTTGTGATGGTCTGGACCAGATGGAGAAAGAAATTGGAAAGAGAATGACTCTCATCTGGGAAAATGTCACCTGTGAGTCCCTGAATGTAACTGCACTGTAATCACTTATTTCTGCAGAGCACCTGTGTAAAACTGGTATTTACTACTATACGATCAGTGTATGGTGGTTATAGTGGTCTTAGTGTGATGGTTTTCTTTAATCTCTTTATGGTGGTAATATGTGGTCATTGTGTTGCGGTATTATTTGGTCCTGTTATTGATATTATTGGTATATTGATTTTGGCAGTAACAGTATGGTGGTATTAGTAACTATACAGTAGTGATATGTGGGGTATTATTTGGTCATTATATATTGTTGTTATTGGTATCATTGGTCTTGTCATACTGCTTTAGTTAGTAATATTATGGAGGTATTAGTCGCTATATAGTGGTGAGATGTAGTGGTAATGTGGCCCTTGTATACATACTGACCGACAGATTACATGTCTATAAAACTGTTCAGTGTAAACTCCAAGAAAAACTAAACCCAAAAAACAGAGGCACAATTGCATTTTTTTCCTGTCAAACCCACAAAAATGTATTTATTTAAAAAAAAAAAATGACGGGTGTAGATTGCAAGAATAAACAAACACTTTGGCTGTATAACTTATTTTTCTTTTCTTACCACTGCCTGGCCCCATTTCAAATAAATTTTCTTTTATTATAAAATCTCTTTAAGTAGAAATAATTTTCCACAGCATGCTACACTGCAAACATCCGTCACGTCAAGTAATGAACTTATTGTTGAAAAGTAATGGTGCACAGCCATTTTTTAGGGGAGCGGAGGGCTCAACTTGATGTTTTGCACCAAGTCTATAGCGACTGCTCTATAGAAATACACAGTACGGTTTCATGATGTGGACTATCTGTACCAAGGATATGAGCACACAAGATGCTGACGGTAGCTAGCTTGAGGACCATCTGAGTAAGATGTGCACAATCTTTCATCTCTGTGTTCTCACTGCTTCCCTCTTAATTAGTTTGTGACAAATAAGGGAAGGTAGAAAAGCAATGCAATTATAGGTAATTTCTGTAGACTAGGGTCAGCACTGTGTACTTTACTATCAATTTTAACTTTAAGATGGCAGAACTACAACTTAATGAGAATGTGTCATAAGAAAATGACCTATTGTTTCACTCATGTTTTTATATTAAACACATTTTAAAAAAAAAAAAAAATTCGGGTGGGTTTTTTTTTTTTTTTATTTCCCATATCACTATCAATATTTTTTTTAAATCCTGAAATCCTACAGTTTTCAATGTGGCCATTAGATCTAATAATAGTCTGACACTTCTTGTTCTGTAGAGAAAACTGTTCAGTAGTCTGCACATGATCAGTAGAAGCAGGGTTACACTGAAAGGTGACACCAATAATATAGATAACAGGACCCACCATTCACAATAGGAGATGTTACAGCTCACCCTCTCCTTCTCTGTACACAGTGGCTTCTTCCCACATAAAACAACATGCCTAGAATACTCTCCTATAGAAGTCAATGGGTCCAGGGACGTCTTAATAGCATTATGGGCCTCTGTGCAGAGCTGTGCACTGGGCCCCCCAAAAAAACACAACCACTCACAGGAACAAATATATACGTTATCGATAACAAACTTATAACTTACAACACCACATTATAGAGACCACATTGCGGTCAGACACCAGTTCAGGTAAAACCTACAACACTGCTATATAGAGACCACATAGTGGTCATATAGTCTCCAAAAAATTGGGAATCTCGCAAGAGAACAAAGAGTGACTTTTGATCACTATATTTACTATTTTGCCATAGGCAAACTTAAACTCTATCAGTTCTCTATCTGTAAAACACTAAAACATAACTTTTATTATGTATAACTCCTAACCTCTATATACACTATTTAAAAACCTGACTTCTAACCTCATCATTTAACCCTTTTTGCTTCTGAAAGAAGACACCAGCTCAGGCATAAACTACAACACCACCATATAGAGACCACATAGAGGTCAGACACCAGCTCAGGTATAACCTACAACACCACCATATAGAGACCACATAGAGGTCAGACACCAGCTCAGGTATAACCTACAACACTGCCATATAGTGACCACATAGAGGTCAGACACCAGCTCAGGTATAACCTACAACACCGCCATATAGAGACCACATAGTGGTCAGACACCAGCTCAGGTATAACCTACAACACCACCATATAGAGACCACATAGAGGTCAGACACCAGCTCAGGTATAACCCACAACACCACCATATAGAGACAGCATAGAGTTCAGACACCAGCTCAGGTATAACCTTCAACACCACCATATAGAGACCACATAGTGGTCAGACACCAGCTCAAGTTTCCACCACATAACAGTAACTACAGCACTGATCTAACAGAGACGCCAAATAACACCTGACATCCAGGGACTCACAGGAGATGAGTCTTATCTGATGAGTCGTTCTCTGAATCTTTCTTTTTACCTTTTCCTCTCCATTCGGCCCAGAACGCCATAATGACTTCTCCCGGCGGCAACTTGTCCCTGCAGAATTAACCACACAGTCCTATTTTTAACCCTCGTCCATCTGTCCCTCTTACCTCTATAAATGTCCCTCTTTTTCATTTGGGAAATAGATTTGCGTCAATAAACTGACTATCTTGCTTTAAAAAGTATCTGATTGCTTCGTTGCTCTATATTACATAACAACTCACTTAATATTTCATCATTGGATACAATGCAATCCTGAAAATATGTTCCTGTTTGGCTATTTAAAAAGTTGGCATGTATGTGTTTGAGTGTGATTAGAGCCATGTCTTGGTGTGATGTCATGTGTTTGGGCGTGGTTAGAGGCGTGGCCTGATGTGTCCCTCTTTGCAATCTGTAAAAGTTGGGAGGTATGCTAGAATCCTCACTTTATCAGCATTTCGCTACCAATTCCTACCTCTGCTATGGGTGCCCCCCCCATTAGGTAAATAGATAGTAATGTTGTCCACCATTAAGTAGGTAGGGATCTAGACCCCAGTAGGTAGGTTTACAGGCCCACTGTAGTTAGATATGTTTCCCCCTGTAGGTTATAGCCCTATGTGTAGGTTATAGGCCCCCCTGTTGGATATAGCCCCCTGTAGTATTGATGCCCCCCTGTTGGTTATTGGCCTTCCTGTAGGTTATAGGCCCCCCTCTAGGATATATGACCCATGTAGGTTACAGACCCTCTGTAGATTATTATTAATAATAATAATAATAATGTTTATTTATATAGGGCCAACATATTCTGCAGCACTTTACAAATTCGAGGGTATACGTACAGACATTACACATTAAAAGTACTTACAAATGAGACACAAGGTGTGAGGGCCCTGCTCGTGAGAGCTTACAATCTATTAGGGTGTGTGGTGAAACTAACGGTGAGAAGTGCCAAGTTTACAATGGTCCAGCCATGTTTCATAAATAGGGGGTGGCTTACATGAAAAATGGATGAACCTGCCATCCAGACAGAACATCTATATACAGATAAGGTTATATGGCTCCCTGTAGGTTATATGGGCCCTAGTAGGTTATATGGCTCCCCTTTAGAATATAGCTCCCTGTAGGTTATAGGCCCCTCTGTAGAATATAGCCCCCTGTAGGTTATATGGTCCCCTGTAGGTTATAGGCCCCCTGTGGAATATAGCCCCCCGTGGGTTATAGGCCCTCTGTAGAATATAGCCCCCTGTAGGTTATATGCCCCCCTGTAGGTTATATGGCCCCCTTGTAGAATATAGCCCACTATATGTTATATGGCCCCCCTGTAGAATATAACCCCCTATAGGTTATATGCCCCCTTTAGATTATAGCCCCCTATAGGTTTATAGGCCACCCTGTTGGTTATGGGCCCCCCCTATAGGATATAATGGCCCTGTAGGTTATATGGCCCCTAGTAGGTTATATGCCCCCCCTGTAGAATATAGCCCCCCTGTAGGTTATATGGTCCTCTGTAGGTTATAGCCCCCCCTGTGGAATATAGCCCCTTGTAGAATATAGCCCCCTGTAGGTTATATGGCCCACTTGTAGAATATAGCCCCCTGTATGTTATATGGCCCCCTTGTAGAATATAGCCCCCTGTATGTTATATGGCCCCCTGTAGAATATAAGCCCCCTGTAGGTTATATAACCCCCTTTAGGATATAGCCCCCCTGTAGGTTTATCGACTCCCCTGTAGGTTATATGGCCCCCTGTAGGTTATAGGCTCCCCTGTAGGTTATGTGCCTCCTTGTAGAATATTGTTCCCCTGTAGGTTATATGCCCCCGCTGTAGAATATAGCCCTGCTGTAAAATATAGGCCCCCTGAAGGTTATAGCTCCCCCCTGTGGAATATAGCCCCCCCTGCAGGTTATAGGCCCCCCTGTACCCTGTACAATAAAGCCCCCTTGTAGAATATAGCCCTCTTTAGGTTATATGGCCCTCCTGTAGGTTATATGCCCCCCTGTAGAATATATACCCCCCTGTAGGTTATAGATCCCACCTGTAGAATATAGCCTCCTATAGGTTATATGGCCCACCTGTAGAATACAGCTCTTCCATTAGGTTATAGGCCCCACAGGTAGAATATAGCCCCCCCTGTAGGTTTGCGGGACGAAATTCGTGTGAACCGGCCCTAATGGTGAGTCCTGCCTGGTTAGTTTTGTAGTTGATACATGCTTCGGAAAATTACATGCGACTGCTTGGCTAACTACCATTTAACTCTATTTAAAATGTGAAATCATTTCTGAAGCCAGCTCATAACTTGCTATGAGCTAGCCATAAGGAATGTGGGGATGACTGCACTTGTGCAGTCCTTCCCCATTCATGTCTATGGGAGTTCCAATATACCTGAGCATACTTGCTTGGCTATATTCAGGAACTTTCGTTCTCTAAGGCTATGTTCACACGGCTTAAATTGGGGTGCATTTCGCGGTGTACTGCGCTCTAATACGAGCAAAATGCGCCCCAGTCATTACGGTAATCCACAGTTCTCATAGAGAACTATGAATTACACCTCCTCTCCCCGGGCGTACAATACGACGCGGGGGGAGATAAGTGACAGGTCATTTATTCACAGCGCTTACGCGCCGCGAGTAATGACAGTCTATGGGGTCGGAGGGCTCCACCCCCCTGCATCTCGGGAGTACGCGCAGGTCGGCACGAGCTCCCGAACACCCGGCGTAATTGCGGGCCGTACTGTACGCCCTGCAATTAGCCATGTGAACGTAGCCTAAGGCTGGCTCATAGCAAGCTACGAGATGGCTTCAGAAAATATTTTATGACATGGCAAAACCCCTTTCAGTTCAGTTTTGTTGTCCTGTGATAATCAGCATTGTTACAATGACATCATTGCGTACTGTACTGTCTGCCAGCAGTAAGGAGACAGAGAAGCAGGATAATTTAACTTTGGGTTTTAATCATAGTTGCCAACTTTTGAAAATGAAAAAACAGGAGATGTCAGTGGGACACGCCCATCTTGTCTGTATGCCACGCCCCTTCAACTAGCCACACCCACTCCACCTAACTGCATAACGGCTTTGGAAGAAAGCCAGGTAGATGCCCTTATAGCCAGGTAGTAACCCCCCATAACCAGGTAGTGCCCCTTACAGGCAGGTAGATGCCCCCTTGTAGCCAAGTAGATGCCCCCTCTGTAGCCAGGTAGAGCCAAATTTGTAGCCAGGTAGATGCCCCCCTTTGTTAGCCAGGTAGGTGCCCCCCTTTGTTAGCCAGGTAGGTGCCCCCCTTTGTTAGCCAGGTAGGTGCCCCCCTTTGTTGCCAGGTAGGTGCCCCCCTTTGTTAGCCAGGTAGTGCCCCCTCTGTTGCCAGGTAGTGCCCCCTCTGTTGCCAGGTAGTGCCCCCATTGTTGCCAGGTAGTGCCCCCTCTGTTGCCAGGTAGTGCCCCCTCTGTTGCCAGGTAGTGCCCCCTCTGTTGCCAGGTAGTGCCCCCATTGTTGCCAGGTAGTGCCCCCATTGTAGCCAGGTAGTTGCCCCCTCTGTTGCCAGGTTTGTGCCCCCTCTGTTGCCAGGTAGTGCCCCCATTGTAGCCAGGTAGTGCCCCCTGTAGCCAGGTACATTGTAGCCAGTACAGCTAATAAAAAATAAAATAATGAAATCTACTCACCTCACCAGGCTTCCTGCACGCTGCCAGCTCCCGACCGATCTCTTCAGCGGCGCAGGGGGACTGAGTGCAGCCGCGCGTCACTTCCCCTGCGCCGCTGAACTGTATGTACGGCGCGCACAGGCGCCGGACATACAGGAGGAGAAGGGAGGAGGGAGCGATCCCTCCTGCCTCCTCCCTGCACAGCGAGACTCCGGGCGGGTGAAGCGGCAGCTGCGGCCGCGTCACCCGCCTGTGAGAACGGACCGGCGGCGCCAGAGTAGCGCATCAGGGCTACTCTGGCGCCGCGGCCATTTAAAGAACCCCCGCTGCCTGCTGGCGGCGGGAGGTTCGCCACCTCTGCCGGGATGGCGGGGGGGGGACCCCAAATAGCGGGACCTCCCCGCCAAAAACGGGAGAGTTGGCAAGTATGGTTTTAATAGATTTTAGGCAATGAAACAGAGTGAAGTTGAAAATAAGGAATGTGCGCAGAGCTGCCTTTATCATTGCATTGAATTTCCACTTTCTCTTATTTAACACAAAATAAACAAGGGAAGCAGGGAGAGCACAGAGATGAAGACATGTGGAAATCAACCCTGCATGGCCCTAAAGCTGGCCAGCGTCAGCACCTTATGTGCCAAGATTTCTTGTTTTGACAGTACACGTTATCAAACCATATATTTCTATAGAGCAGTCGCTAGATCTATGTAGAAGACAGTTCATGTTGTGGGAGGAATGGAGACATGACCTGTTCCAGGACAGTGAAGTTCCTTTTACAGGGGTTTTGCCACGATCATTTCATACCTCCTGCTTCCAGCTCTTCAGCTCTATGTGCTCAGAAGGAGGCGTGTGTGATTTGTTTGAATTGCATATCATGTGACCCAGCAGGATGACATCACCAGGCCTTCCCTCTCTCTAGTCAAAGAAAGGTCTGTTTATTTAAAGAGCTGTGAGTAGTTGTAATATAGCTCAGAGGTAAAACTTTTGCCTCCAGGCACAAGGGTCCTCTGTTCAAATCCCTGCAGGAACCAAACCTGTGAATTTTATTTCTCTTTATCAATGCACAGACCTGATTGAGTTTTTTTTTTAAAAATGTATTTGCACTGTTTGACTATTTACCAAGGAGTACAGAGAGCATGAGTAGAATGAGAGCACCCGGGGTTTGAACACTCAGTAGCTGCCTGAGAGGAGAGGTGACGTTTGAGCATGTGTGACCAGGACTGAGGAGCTCTCAACCCTGGTCGTAATCCCTGGAGACGAGCTGTAAACAATGGATCACTAAAGGAGCAGCTAAGACAAAAACGGTGCAGAATTTTTAATAATGATGAATGGTGAAAATTTTATTATTTAATTTACAAACTTCCCACGTCAATTTTACTTCGTGGCAAAACCCCTTTAAGTAGGCCAACTGACTAATACTGATACTGTCTGCGGGTTGTCAGGCAGGGAATGTCCGCACAGATGATCATGCATAACTTCCACTCATTCATGCAGATGTCCACTTTCATTATTGCTTGAAGCACCTCACATATCAGTGTTAGATAGTACAAAGCTTCCGACTTGTTATTCAGTACAGAAAGGTACAAAGTTCTTGCACAAAAAAAAAAAAAAACTACTTTATGCATACCTCCCAAGTGTCTCTATTTTGGAGGGTCAGTCCCTATTTTTAACCCTTGTCCCTCTGTCCTTTAAGCTCTATATATGTCCCTCTTTTTCATTTGGGAAATAGATTTGCGGCAATAAACTGACTGTCTGGCTTTAAAAAGTATCTGATTGCTTCCTCACTGTTTATTACATAACTTACTTAATGTTTCATTACTGGATACAATGCAATACTGAAAATGTGTCCCTTTTTGGCTATCTATAAAGTTGGGCTGTATGTGTTTGGGTGTGGTTAGAGGCGTGGCCTGATGTTTCCCTCTTTGCAATCTCTAAAAGTTGGGAGGTATACTGTATGTTGTCTGAACAATGGGCAGCATGAAATAGGGTTAGGTCACCCCTCCCAACTATGTGGGTTTTACCATAACACTTTGTGGCATTTTAGGGTAAAACATATGATGAAGTCGGGCTGGTTATGGGAAGAAGCCACTGTGGCCGGTCGAGAGGAGTCCGATGTGCAACTTCTCTCTGTCCTCTCAGCTGAACTGACAGCTCTCTCTAATGTTTGCCTATAGAGAGATAGCTGTCCCTTAAAGGGGTTTTGCCAGGACTTATCTGCTAAAAAGGAAATTTAAACAAGCCAGGCGGAGCTGAGAGAGCGAGAGACACAGCCAGAGCACAGAGCCGTGCATAAGGGATCATGTGAAATGTTCACTCAAATAATCAAACTACAACTAGTGGATTCTGTATACAAAAGACAACACCTTTTCTCCACAGCAGCTTGAAAGCTTCTTCATGTTCCCTGTCATCAGATAAAGCAGGGATCTACTCAGATAATCACATTACAATTAGTGGATTCTGTATACAAAAGACAACATATTTCTACCCGGTGCCTTGAAAGCTTCTGCAGCTCAGTCTCATCAGATAAGAAGCTTTCTCTGCGCAAGCCCGGCCAGCAGCTCTTGTCAGGTCGTATCTAATAGAAGCTTTTTAGTAACTAATGGCAGGTAAGGCAGCCAGTAGCTCTCTCAGGCTGCAATTTTTGTAATCACATATATTTAGAAAAGTGATTAAATACCTATTTTGAAGGATCCCACGTCAACATTACATCGTGGCAAAACCCCTTTAAGCTGAGGGGGCAGGAAAAAAAACACACACAACAGACTCATCTCTTCCGGCTGCGGGGGCTTCTTTCTTACCCGGCCCAGCTTCAGCGATTGGTAAAGCCCACACGGTTTGGGGGCCCCGGGGTGCCCTGCACTTTTAAAATTTCCCTGTCTTTTGGGGGCAGCTGAAACAGCGACATTTTTCATGCCTACCCATTTTTTGTGGCACCCCCACACGGTGTAGGGGGGGCCTTATTTTCTCGGACCATTGGGAAAAGTTCACCGGCTTAAAAATGGGAAAAATTTCAGTCCGTATGCGCGAATTACGGCTGGAAACGTCCCGTATTACGGAACTACAGTTCTCATAAGAACTTGGTTATGTCTCCTCCCCCCGCCGGGCGAATCTGCCGCGGGGGGAGATAAGGACTTTCATTTACAGCAGCATATACGCCCCGCTTTAAATAAAAGTTTTGGGCCGGCGAGGTGCCGGCCCCCTCGCCCCCCGCCCCCGTCCACAGGGCCTTAATTGCGGGGCGTAATTCCCCCACAAATAGCCGTGGAACTCCTTATTTGTTCACACGGTGTTTTTTGCTGGGTGTATTTTGCGGGCGCCTCGCAATTATGGTAATTCATAACCTCATAAGAGCTTGAATTACTCCTCTCGATCGGATTGTACGCCGGGTGAGAGAAGTAACACGTCACCGGCGCCGTTGATGAGAGCGACTGAACAGCACGTACTTCTAAAACACATGGCGTATTGCGGCATGTACCTGTGAGTGCCTCAAGACGCTGTGTGTTTAGAAGAACGTGCTCATGTTAAACGGAGTGTGGTTCTCAGAGACACTATTGCGACATGGAAGCATGTCAGGGAAGCTTTTTCACTTTGCCGGCATCTCTCAAAAAATCCCCATCTGGGAATTGCCCCCATTTCCGGCAAAAAAGGGGAAAAAATACGTTTTTTTTGAGGAATGGGGGGGGAAGGAAAAAAATAAAAAACTATAGGGCCTAACAATACGGGGAAAAGGTTCATACTTTGGCAAAAAATGAAAAAAGAAAAAAGGGTTTTTCCGGGGAGGGAAAAATTTTCCCAATTCTGAAAAAGTAAATTGGCCTTTAGAAAAAGTCAAGTTTAAAAAATTTAGCGGCCCAAAGACCCAGGCATTTTTGATGTTTTGGGAAAAAGGGGGTTCCGGGGATCGTTTGTGGTTCCTTGCCCCCTTTGTTTTACAGGAGATTTTGTGACAGAGTCAGCCCCAAATTTTAAGGAGCCCCCTTTTTTTTCCGTTCGTGGGAAAAGGGATTTAAAAGAAAAACCCCGTTTCCCAGAAAAAAAATCCGAGCAGGGGGGGGGAAAATTAGAGCTTCTTTTTAATTAAACCGAAAACGGGGAAAAAAAGGGGGGGGGGGAAATGTTTTTTTCCCCCTTGGGCTCACAAACCATTTAAAACCCCGTTTAAACCCCCCGTTAAGAAAGGGCCCTCTGCGCACTATCTCAGGGAATTTTCCCCCAAATGAAAGCAAAAGGGGGCAACCTTTTCCCGGGGGTTTATCTGGCTTTTGCCCCAAAGCAAAGAAAATTTTTGGGGTTGGAAAAAATTCTGTTGCTGATTAGAGAGTGGGGTGGGAATTGGGGGTGCGGAGTAATCCTAAAACCCACGTTTTTTTGCCCCATTAAATCCTGGCAAACGACAACAGGGGGGGAAAAGTTTACTTCCTGCCTTTTTAAAATCACAAGGGGGGGGCCCACGTTTTTTACTGGGGGGCTAAGAATTTGGGAAAAAAGACTTTGGTTTTGGAGGAGAGTGCCCCCGAAAAAAGGGAAGGAAGCTACCCCTTTTTTGATCAAGAGTTTTGCAAACCATAATAGGATTGGGGCGGAAACAAAAAAAGGAGTTTTTTTTAAACTGAAAGGGTTTCTTTAAAAAGTGGAAAAAGTTTTTTATATTTTTAAAAACTTTTTTCCAGATGAAAGAGGTGGGAGCGCTGTTTAAATCAATTTTTTCGAACTTCGATTACTACCCCCGGGAAAAAATTTTGGCTGGTTTCCTTGGGAAACCCTAGGGGGTGGGGGACGAAACATGACCGGGGAAAAAGCCCCGGGGTTTTTACTAAGAAAGGGAAGAAAGGTTAAAAGGGGAAGAGGAAATTTCCCCCACACGGGGTTTGGGGGGGGACCCTTTATCATTTTAATACCTTGATGGGGAAGGGGGGTTTTTTTCATAACTTTTTGGGTTGCCCAATTTTTCCATTTCCCCGGGGTTGTTGGGGGGTTGGTAGGGTGGGGGCTTTATAGGGATTATTTAAGTTTGGGGGCCTGGGTTTTCTTTTATGGGGGGGTTTTTATAATTAAAAGGAGAAGTGAAAGGGGCCCTTTTTTCACACAAAGTTTTGGACCCTTTTATGGATGCTTATTTTACGGACCCCTTTTAAAAACCCGAAAAAACCCGGGTTTTGAAAAAATGAAATCCAAAAAAGGGATCCAAAAAAACCAAAAAAGCTGATTCCCTTTTTTGGGAAACCGTTTTTGGGATGCGTTTTTCCCATGCGTTTTACGGATCCTTTTTTTTAAAACCCTTTTTTTTAAAACCCAAACCCTATAAAAACTGAAATTTTAAAATATAATAACCTATAAGGCCCAAAAAAAAAACCCCTTTTTTTTTACCTAGGGTAAAATCAAGTTTAACATACACCTATTTTTTAAAAACCCCCCAAACGCCCCCAAAATTTTTTTTTTTTAAAATAAACCCAAATTTAATTTTTTAAAAAACCCACCCCCATGAAAAATTAAATTTAAAAAACAATCATTTATAAACAAATCTTTATAAACAAAAATAAATTTTAACGATAAAATAAAAAAAAAAAAAAACCCCAAAAAAACCCCAAAATAAAAATTTTAAAAAAATCCCCTTTAAACAAAAAAAAACCCCCAAACAAAAAATTAAAAATAAAATTTCCCAATAAACCCCTAAAAATAAACCCAAACAAAATAACCCCAAAATTTTTAATTTAAAAAAATTTAAAAAAAACCAAAAATCCCTTTTTTTAAGGGAATTTTTTTTTGGAAACGAAAGGGGAAAACCAAAAACAACACCCAAATTTATCCCTGCCTTTTGTCCGCTTTCTGGATGCCAAAAGCGCACCCCCAAAATTAAATTTCCTAGGGGGTTTTTCCTTTTTTGGCGTAAAAACGCAAGAAAAAATTGAAAAGTAAATTTTCTTAAAAGGGAAATCCGAAAAACGCATCGCGAAAAGCGCAACGGCAATCACACGTGTGAACAAGCTGATGCGCCTTGTGCCATAGAAAGCAATGTTAATCACACTGAAACGAATTCTTAGAATTTTGTTTTGCGGATCCGTAAAACGGATCAACAAAAACGTCCAATGAGGAACAAGCCCTAAGTGTTAACAGAGCATTATTAAAATGTTTTTTACATAAATGATAGTGATTTATTTGTATATTGCAATGTGATTGTAAAGGATGCCATTGTTCTTCACAATAAAAATCATCGTTCTAAAAAAAAAAAAAAAAGGAGAACGTGCTGCTCAGCCGGTATTATCCTTGCCGCGTATATGCTAGAAAGAAGTGACATGTCACTTCTTTTTCCTGGTGTTCAATATGTGGAGGGGAAGACAGCAGGTAATCATCGCTCTTTATGAGAGCGATGATTGCCGTAATTGTAAGCAACATAATTGCAAGCACGAAATTACACCCCGATAAATGTCCTAAAAAGAAAGAACGCAGTGTGAACATAGCTTAAACTTAATCAATTATACCTGTTTATTGTATTTTATTTTTGCCCCAATGAATCTTTTTGAAGAAGTACATCAGGCTGCTTCTATAATTGACAAGCCATGTAAGGACTAGTAGGGATAGTATATACTGTCGAATATATCTATATCCAATGTGTTTCCCTCCCGTTAAAAGGTTTGATGGCTTCTCCACTATTACAGAATACTAAAAAAACTTTGGGTACAACCTTGTGGAGTATAGGACAAGTCCCCTCATGTGAGTGGTTTTTTTGTCAGGATTTTAATTCTTGTGATCATATCTGGTAACTCCTGTTGAGGCGCAATGAAAATGTACATATTAGGCTTGTAAATAGGTATACCCATGAGCCAGAGGCGGACCATCCAATTCCCAAGGGCCCAAGCCAAGAGCCACCCTTAAACAACATACGGCCCCCTGTGGGCATAGTTTTCTGGAAGAGGGCCCCCCCGTCCCAAATACATGACTTTCAACACTAGTCATTGCCTCTAGCCATCCCAGAAAACTCAACCCATATCCAATTAATTTTCCGATCAGCCCTTCAGCCTACAAGACTGATTAATCAGGGCAGTGAGCGTTTTGGCCTTCTCCTTTCTCCCGCATGTTTTTTTTTTTTTATTTGTTTGGCACATCCTAAAAACACTCCAAACGGGTAAAAATAAGCAAAAGCCAACCAAATGTGAAATAATGGTTTAAGTTTACTTGTATTTCCTGGGACAAGCAATACCCCACCTGGGCCCCTAAACCTTGTGGCCCCCCCACAAAACTGCCCTAGTGCCCAATGGAAAAGAGATGGCCACCTGGAAACCCAAGGTACCTAATGACAAGAAACTTAAACAGCAGCAAATAACTAACAAAGATATTACAGTATAAATAATAGGCCGCCAATATCAAGAACCCTCCATAGAGAGCTGGAGAGCAGACAACCACCAACTGCTTTTTCCCTATAAAAAAAAGTGGGGCCCCATAGCAGCTGCTTTAGCTCTCCAGCTATAGTTACACCCCATAGCCGCTTAACCAACCTTGTTATCCTGGCTTTGGACTACTAGAATTGAATTAGAATGTAATATATTAAAAAAGTATATATTAAAGCATCTATTGATTTTTTTGCAGTGATCGCACAGCTGACAGGTCCCCTCCAAAAAAAAGAAAAATTCAGCGCTTGTGTTTACCTTTGAGTTTCATCGCATTATTTTGGTTGAGTTTACAGTGAACCCCAAACAGTTCGCTGTTAACAACCAGATCAGCCAATTAATCACGGAAGTCAACACGCTTTCCTGTGCCCATTGGAGCTCACAACCTGTTTTATCCCACAGTAGACGCTATTTGTATTGATGTTTGGTGGAAACTGGGGGACCCCCGACCCAAAAGCAAGTGTGAAGGAAAGACTGGTCCGAGTTGCAGTATGGCATGTCCTCCTACCGCCGGGTGAATTTGAAAACCCAGACTCCAGCCCAGCGAGGCGACAACACTGATGACTGATCCACCGCGCTCAACATTTTCTTATTCAAAGAAGTAATTTTATTAATAAATGCAATCAGCAGTACAAGAGAAAAAAATAGAAAATAAAGCAACATACCTTATCTGTAATATCACATCTAGCAGAATAGACAGAGAAATTTCTATTAACTTTTTCAAATGGCTTAATATAACCTCATGAAATAACACAATGCCCCTGGATTGATAACCTAACAGCAAAAAGTTATACCAAAATGTACTATTATTGTGATAGTAGTCTACAGATTAGCAATAAGATTAGTCTGAACTGGAGCATATCATCAAATCCAAACTTACATTAAAACAGAAAAAGAAAACTAAGTGCTGCCAATTATGCACGTCCCGCGGAGGACTCCCAGGCCCAACAACCTCATTCTACATCTAGTCAGAGAAAAGATCCCAAAGGATACAAAGAAGGTCTTATATGAGGTTAGAGTATTCAGGGGAAGATGTGAAGGAGACCCAATCCCTCCATGTCCTATTGTGCTTGTCGAGGAGATGAGTATTATCTGCTCTGAGTTCCTCCATTCTCTGTAGATGGAAAATCTCTCTAAACCAGGATGTGATCGACGGAGTAATGGTGGATCTCCAAAGTCTTGGGATCAGAATCCTTGCTGCTACTAAAAGAAAGAGCATGAGACTTCCCTTTAGGGCATAGGTGCTTTGTGGGAACATAAAAAGAAGGAGCACAGAGGGATCATTCTGCAAGGTTATTCCTGTGATTAATTTAATGATGTCAATCACTCTGGTCCAGAAAGACTGGATCTCCACACACCCCCAAAAGATATGGGTCACGCGCTCACCATTTTCAATACCTCTGTACGCTGTCAGTTAAAGGGGTTGTCTCAATACATTGATTCATCTTACCTCAGTCCTGTTTTCTTGGTTTCATTTTGAATTCAGGGGTTTGTTTACTTCTACTAGGCTGTAGCTATAGCAACCAGTGCTTCAGCCTATAATGAGAGATTGAACAGGTCTGTAGCTATAGCGACCTGAGGAGCTGATGCAGCCCATAGAAGAGGGGATATCTAGGAATAGGTAGGATACTGTTAATGGACATATATTGCAAAGTGAGTTGTTTTTGCAAGATCTTTAACATAGAAAGCAATATTTGTAGTGGACAACCCCTTTAATGGAAACGGTCTTGTTTTCAAAGAAAGATTTAAAACAGTCGTGACTGTATCCCACTAGTGCAGATTGTGATCACACCAAGTGCTCTGAGTACCAAGAATGTTCCTATTCACTGACAGCAAACAGAGATCGTGACAAAATGCTGCAGAATAATTAGAAACTAGGAAGTCGCAGATAACGACCTGATGAAAACTATTCATATACACAGGTGCAGACACAGTGATCTCTGATCCTCCAGCACAACTGCTACTCCCAATACTGAGACAAGAGCACACACTCCAGACCACTAGATGATTACGTTATCTTCTATATGAAGTCTGTTACAATCAATGCAGTGTTCGGATTGGCTCCGTCTCTATGACAACCACGACGCTTAGTTGTCGCTTTCAGTTTCCCACGCTTTTCCTTCTGCCAATCACAAGATGTCTGAACGCCCCGCCCGCAGCTACTGACGGCAGCCAATCCCCGGCCGTGTGCAGCCAGTGTAGCCATGGTGCGTGGACCGGGGGCGGAGCCTCGTTGGACCATTCGTCCAATCGCTGAGCTCCTTTCGGTCTCGTTTTGTAACACGTGCGCTCCCGGAAGTAGGAACCTGGAGCGCGGCGCGTGTAGTGAGTGGCGCAGGTGAGAGGAGGGTGCAGGCTCTTTAGCATTGCTCTGCCACCTGTGGATGATTGCACATCCCTGACCAGTCCTACTGGGAGCTGTGCGCTCTGAGCAGTTGCATAGGTTCATGTTGCCTGTTATTGTATGCTGGGAGTTGTAGTCCCCGTTGCTGGAGTGCTACAGCTTGTAGGTTACTTCTAAATAAGCTATTGGGGCTGTGACTGTGTGAGACACAGGGTGTACTTACTACTGCTACAGATTAGGCAGGCGATACGTGTCTGTAGTGCGCACTGAAGAATAGGAATGACCCCATTCATGGGTGTGACTAGGGCACCATAGTGATATGAGGCAGCTCCTGTCATCACATGATGGGGCCAAACACCGCAGCATAATAAGAGCGATGAACTGATGGTGTGAATAATACCGCCACATATCGGAGCAGAAAACCAGCCACTGACTCAGAGGAACATTGTGCCTCGTTCATCCAAACTGACAGGCGATGTTCACACGACTGATTAGGACGCTGTTTTGGAAGCGGTATTTGTCCACTGCCGTGTAAACGGCCACTTAGTAAACCTCATCAAAACCCAATCAAATCCAAGTCCAAACTTTGAAATGTGCTGCGTTGAAAATTCAGGGTCCAAATCAGCTGTGTGAACTTTGCCTTAGACTGTCCTTGTTGCCCATAGCAACCAACCAGAGCTCTGCTTTCATTTGTTATACTGTGCTGGAGAAATGAAAGGGGTGCTCTGATTGGTTGCTGTGGGTAGAAAGGACAGTCTTACTGTCAAAGGGGTTGTCCATGTTGTTTAAAAATTGATCTAATGCTCTAGGGGTCTTGTTAAATCAAAAAATGTCTCCTCACCTTCCTCCTGCCCCCGGTTCCAGCACTGGCTCTCCTTGGTCTGCTGTGGACGTGTCCTCACAGCTGCAGTTAAAGGGGTTGTCTCACTACAAGGATTGCTTTTTGTGTTCTAAAGATCTTGCAAAAACAAGTCACTTTGCAATATGTGTTCATTATCAGTTACTATTCTGAGATATCCCCTCTTGTATGGGCTGCATCAGC
The DNA here is from genome assembly GCA_025379985.1 of Phyllomedusa bahiana. Classification (NCBI taxonomy): domain Eukaryota; kingdom Metazoa; phylum Chordata; class Amphibia; order Anura; family Hylidae; genus Phyllomedusa; species Phyllomedusa bahiana. The sequence continues at coordinate 27,481 of JAODAL010021026.1, read as the reverse complement.
TCCTCAGGTCGCTATAGCTACAGACCTGCTTGAGCTCTCCTGATAGGCTGGCAGTACTGGTTGCAATAGCTACAGACCTGGTATCCTCAGCAGCTCGTCACTGCATGCCAGTAGTAACCAGTAAACACTGAATTCAAAAATGTCTGAAATTACGCTGTGTGAACATACCCGTTCACCCACCCTGTTTTATGATGCTACGGTTTACTGCGATTTGATTGGTGTGATGCTTTTGCTTTTAAATGGTATGTTTTACTCGCTGCATTTAGCTACGACTAAGGGCATGTCCCCACGACTGGTTTTTCAGACGGTTTTACAGACATTTTTTGGTTCTGTAATCCGGCTGTCAAAGTTTATCACGGATCTCTATGGGAAAATCCGTGCAACGGTCCCCACTTCACGGATTTTCCGCCAGATGTTTTTTTTTTTAGACGGTCCGAAAAATATTGAATATGTTCATTCTTCCGCCCGGTTTTCGGGCGGAATATGAACATTTCAATGCGAACAGCACGTGAGAAATGCATCTTGCATGTGTCGGTGTTTTCTGTGGGAATACGCTCCGTTCAGGCCCAAGATGCATTTGTTTATGCATCCTTTGATGTGTTGCATGAGTGCATATCAGTTTTTGGCTGCTTATGTATTTTATGCACGTAATTTTACAGCGGAGTGTCAGAGGGATTGTAAAATACATACCAATTACATGTTTTTTATTGTTTGACGTGTAATTGGCGTGGTTCTTTGATGCACACACGCCAAATATATATGAAAAAACCACAGGAAAAGGCATAAAAAATGGACGTAAATGGCACATAATTTTACCTTATAGCAGAAAATCAGTGCTGGTGAACAGGGGACAAGAAGAAAGATAGCTAGCACCTCATGTAATAGGTTTTAGATCTCAGTTTACAGAAATTCAGGTACAATAGTTCGCTCACCTAATGGAGTTGTACAAGCTATGGTACAACTCGTATAAAAGCATGTATAAGAAAAGGTCCAAGCTGCTTTTGTTCCAAATCGCATGGGGTCCTTGCACCTCGAGTAGGTCTTCCTTGGTTCGATGCATACACAGGTTTCTGTGTAAAAACATGGATGGTATAAATGGAACTATTAAAGCACTATTTACAGACTTTAAAATATGGTCGGGACAATGCTCGCACTATATGTGAAATAAAAGAAGTTATTCTCCAAGAAATGACATTAGGAAAATATATTCCACAAAATACGTCATTTATTTGCTAAATACAAAAATACACGACGCGTTTCACTTATCACCCAACCTCAACCCAATCGAACACTTGTCCAAGACCAAGTCCAGTCTGCACCAACATTGGGAATGTGTAGAAGAGACCTGGGATCAGATTTTGGTTAAGATCTGCTTGAATCTGATCCAGAGCCCAAAATAATAAAAATGTACATTTACATTTTTAGGAGCAAAACAGTAAGAATGCAGTTACAGGAAAGAATCTGCAGAACTAAGCAGATGTTAAATACTTGAAAGTCATATTTATGTATAAGATCGCTAAGATGATTGTCTATAAAATGATGGTAGTCTTACATTGAAAGCTGTAGTGGATGGTGAGATATGGAGCCTGAAAGTCAAAAGTTCTAAACACTGTTACCCTTTGCTTGTCAGTGTATGTTCTTTCTTAAAGGGGATGTATCGCTTCTTTAGTTCGGCTGATTCATACTGCTCTCAGCTTCGCAACTCTGGAAATGCAGGGGCGTTTCTTCCCCTCCCAGCTGGGTGACATCATCCCCCCCCTTCACTGTGCATGCTGGCTCCCGAGACTCGCCCTCTCTGAGTCCACCTGTCACTGTGTCTTTCCCTATGCAGTCTTATTTTGTAAGAGCTGTATACCTACCACAGGCTTCATTCAATCTAGACTGAGCAACTGAACTCTTCTCCTCTCACAGCTGGAGATGCTCTATGAACGGCACAGATCTCGCTTCTATGCAGGAGAGTTAGGCACCGGGACAAAACTGTTATGTTTTCTCATTGATGAATCTGTTGCAGTCTGTTTCTGCTGGGTTGGAGAGAGAAAATGCTACGGCCCCTAACTCTGAGTCAGGCAGGGATCGACACAAATTGTGCTATTTCCTGATTGTGTAAGCCCTTCAGTGTAATTCTGTTTCTTCTGCCTGTATGAAGTGAAAATGTGACGGTCCCTTACTCTGAGTGAGAGACACAGCTTCGTGAATTGGACCGGGGGCTGTACAGAATGTAAATGAGCTCTCAGCTAGTGAAATGCAAGGAGGAGGGATCCGGAGGGATTCGACCAGGACTGGATATCCTTGTAAACAAAAACACAAGATAAGGAATACTGTGAATACAAGACAGCATTGCTAATGACATCCAATTGCAAAGTTGCTTGTATTCACTGTCCCCTTATTCTGAAGACCATTTAATGAAATGATAAAACCCCTTTAATAGCTTGATTATTGTATCATAAGATGATAACAAGCCTGATGTTACCATTTTACTGCAGTAAAGTTATCACTTAAACATGCGCCGTGTGTGAGGGAGTCGGAGTCAGGGAAATTGAGGGGTCAGAGTCTGAGCTTTGGCTTACCAACTCCGCAACCCTGGTAACGTACTTGGTCACCTGTTTGCTTGTTCCCTATACCTGCATGCAGCGACCTCAGGGAAGAGATGATTTCCCGATGGACCCCAATGGGGAAAGAGTTAGACATCCTTTAGAATAACTGTACTAGGCTGATTTTTCTTGATATAATACGTTTGTCCTGTTTTTTTTTTTTTTTCCAGTGTGAATTTGCAATGATCACTCCGGAGTTTGACATCACTCATGACTCCGACTTAAACATCATAACCATCAAAGTTCCCTTTGCCCGGGTGTCGGAATTTGATATCTACATTGATGGAGATGACTTCAAGTTCTATGCCAAGCCTTACTTTCTAAGGTGATGTAAGGGGCAGATTATGTCTATACCAAGGGATTGTGATTATGATGGTTCCATTCTTCACAAACATACAGGGATCTAGATGGTGACCAACATAGATAAGAACATACTTGCCAACCCTCCCGGTTTTGGCGGGTCACTCCCGCTAATGGGGGGCGTTTACCGCCCCCCCCCCCCGCTTGGGTGGCTTAACCTCCTGCATCTGAAGAGATGCCAGAGGTTATCTGTGTACAGAGGCATCGGGCAGCGCCTCTTGACGCTGCCCTAAAGCCTCTGTCCTGTGCTGCCGCCGGCAATGCTCTCCTAGCTTCGGTGGAAGCTACGAGAGCCTTGTGGGGAAAGGGGGTGGGGCTTAGAGGTTCCTGCGACGCTCCGCCCCCTTTCGCCTAGCAGGCTTTGAAAAACTAGGCTGCCAGCCGGACAGTGAGTGCAGGGCTGGCGGTGTGTGTGGGGAGGGGGGTGGCTGATTGCCTGTGAGGGGAGGGGGGTGTGTGCAGTGACTGAGTGCCTGTGAGGGGAGCAGTGTGAAGTGGATTTTATTATTTTATTGTTACTGACTATTGGGGCACTGCCTGGCTAATGGTGGCATCTGCCTGGATAAAGGGGGCATCTGCTTGGCTCATGGGGGCATCTGCTTGGCTCATGGGGGCATCTACCTGGATAAAGGGGGCACTACCTGGCTGTAAGGAGCATCTACCTGGGTATTGGGGGTACTACCTGGCTATTTGGGGGCACTACCTGGCTATTTGGGGGCACTAACTGGCTGTAAGGGGCAATACCTGGCTATTGGGGACAGCTACCTGGCTAGAGGGGGGCAGCAACCTGGCTACAGGAGGCTACTACCTGTCTACAGGGTTCAAATAGGACACTGAGATACCTACTTATTGGGACACAGTTTGGCAGTATCTCCCAGCTCTCTTGGATGCTGAATAGACAATCCAACAGTCCAGGGAAGCTGGGTGACGCCAAAACCCTAATTTAGCTTTCTTCCAGAGCCATTACAGTTAGTTAGGTGGAGTAGGGTGTGGCTTTTCGAAGGGGTCGTGGCTTACATTCAAAATGGGCGTGGATATGCAAATTTTTGTCATGGCACGCAACACACGACGCCCCTTCAAATTTCCTGCTTTTTTACTTTCAAAAGTTGGCATGTATGGATAAGAAACTAAAAATTCTCAGCCTTGTTGCCATTTGCAGCTAGAAGGACTGGCCACATTTTCAGGTACAGTATATGTACGTTGGTGGTATGCTATCACAAAGGTACATGTATGTGATTGCGATTGGACACAGGCACAGAAGCTGTTCTCTCTGCAGTCGCTGATCCTGGCTGTTTAACTCCTCGGCTGTTGTGGTCTATAGTGAGGAGGCTCCCTGAGTCCTTCATCAACAGCCCTGCGTCACAATCACGGGGTGCCGATGGTTGACATGACAACCAGAGGCCAAACAATGACATCCGGTCTGTCTGTGATGTAGGCATTCAGGCCCTGCCTGGAGACGGACCCTGATAGACTGACAGCTGTAATATACATTGCAGTACAGTCATATTATGCCAGTAGTCAAACGATAGCTGAGTGTAATGTCTTTCTGGGACAAGTAATAAAGAAAAAGGGGAATATGTGGAAAAAATTATAATGAAACACACACATCCCTCTTCACATTACAAATGTTTATTTCTGATTAAAAAAAAATAATTTGGTATTGCCAGATCTGTAATTATCTGGTCTATCAAATTGTCATGTTTTTTAACCCGTATAACGAATGCCATAAAAAATATACATAAAGACAAAGGCGAAATTCAGCTTTGGGTATAGCTGTAATCATATCGACCCACAGAGAGTAACTACCATGTCACTTATACTGCAGTGCTGTAAAAAATAAAAAACACTACTAAGATTGCTGTATTTTGTTCATCCTGTCTCTCATATAATGGATTAAAAGGTGATCAAAAAGTCGTGTCTCCCCTCCCCCTCCCCCCTCAAGTGGTGCCAATGAAATAACTCATTCTGCCCAAAATGTACACAAAACCCCTAGATGAATTCACTAAGGGGTTTTGATTCCAACACTTCTGGTAGGTTTCATCTGTACTGGTCCTTAGGGTGTTTCACATGGAACCCACCAACTATTCAGCAAAATCTGCGGTACAAAAACCAGAATGGCTGCCAGGCACCCAAACAGCAGTTTACATTCATATATAGGATATTTCCATACTTGAAAGAAATTGAGTAGTAAATTTTGGGGTGCTTTTTCCTCTGACATTTCCTTGTGAAAATCTAGATTTTTTTGTATTTTTCTCAGGAGAATGACTTGTTGCTTTAAAAGTTTTTTAAAGCAATGTAAATCACTCTGAACTTTGTTAGATACATGTTTGGGTCCGTTTAGGGTTCGCAACACGAATCCAAACACGCATCTAAAGACAGGTCCGAAAACGGGTCCAACACGCCGTGTGAACATACCCTAAAGTTAACGTTTCAATTACACCACACAGTGAAAGCTGAAAAAAAATGCAACACAAAAAATAATAGCAGAGTTTTTGTTTCTTTATTTTATCTGGCAATTATTTTTTTCTATAATTGACTCGATACATTATATAGTGTGATAAATGGTAAGAATGCAAAATGCAATTTGTTCTGAAAAAACAAACAAGCCCTTTGGGTTGTACTACCTCTACCCCGAAATAAAATGATGTTCCCTGGGAGATGGGGATGGAAACATCAAAATTGCCTCCATCAGGAAGGGTTTAAACTGCTACTGACTCCCTAAGAAACCCCTTGCTGGCTGTTGGTATAAGGGTGTATTCAGTTGTGGATCAAGATCAATCCTATCCATACACACACCTGTACCTGATGATAACGGTATCAAAACATTCTACCTTCTCTGCTGTATGACGTCCCACATTGCTGTTCTCCCAGGTCCAGCAATGATTTATCATCATGATGGAGGTCACCGCTGCCGCCAGTGATTGGCTACATTAGTCACATATCCTGTCCATAAATTATTGCTGGAGTTGGGGGAATAGAGATCAGTGGGGAAGCATTGTTAAGGCTTTGGTAGTGTGAGTATCACTCCTTGTTTTTTATTTTCAGCATTGAAAGCTAGTTCTAAAATATTTCATGGGGTTGGAAAACCCTTTTAAGCTCAGATCTCCCCATCGTAGTGCTAAGTGTGATGTCACTGGAAACCACTGCCATATAATTCTCTTCTGTTTTCAGATTAACATTGCCTGGAAGAATAGTGGAAGATGGAAGGCAAAAAGCCACATACAATGCAGATGATGGTAAGAAGCTATGCCTTAAATACAGCCCACTATATCGTATTTTCCAGTCACTTTCAAGCTTTATTACAAGCTTGCCAGTTCAGGTTTGAGGCCAGCTTTTAAATCACTACTAGCTGACATCACATGACGGGGAGTTGGTCATGCTTGTGTGTTATCCTCATGCATCTCTATGGGAGTTGCTCAGCTGTATATTTTAAATTTCCTTAGGAATGAATGGGGAGAACTGCGCAAGCAAGTTTGGTGTAAACCTTGTGAGTTTTTCCTAGTGTTTATGCCAAATATAGGGTTCAAATGTAATGCGGACAGGATCTAAGGATGTGAAGTCAGAATATTCCCCTTTTGTTACAGTTGTGTATTCCTCTATATAAGTAACCTTTCTAATCTTTGTATTTCATTGCTTGCTTCGCAGGTATTTTCACTGTCAAAGTGCCTAAAGAGACCCCAGGTCAGCAATTTGAGGGCCTGAATCTTCTGACATCCCTGCTAGCGCCAAAGGGAACAAGAACTTGTAAACCACTGATTGAAGAGCTAGTTGAGTACGTCCCTCTAGTTATGTATGGATGAGGATATCTGCAAAGTGTTATTTATTGACGTAGCTGTTAATATCTGTGTAAGTATCACATTGTGATATTAGAACTGATTCTACATAGATAAGTAGCACTACATCAGGCACCGCTTCTCTCTCTTGCAGGTTCATTTTACTGGTAGTTCTTTCTCTTATATCATTCACCAATGGATTGATATGTAGCGCTTCCTTTCCTTTTTTGAAAAGAGGTTCTTCAGCAGCTGGAGTGTATGTTGTACCGTAGAATGGTCCAGCTGCTACAAAACTACATAAGCACACCTTAGCTGCTGCAGATATTCTTTACGGAAATGAAGTTGGTGCACGTAAATTTCTTCTTATTTTTCAAAAAGCTCAACTGTAGCAGCTGAGGTGTAGTTTAAGGATCAACGTGCCCTCTTCTATAAATTATATAGAATATTACGTACTATTTTGGAGTTCCTTAACCTATATACCAGCACCAAATCCTTTAAAGGAGTTGTAAATGGTAAAACAATAAAAAAAAAATAACAGTGCAGTAGATTGTTCCATTTTTTCCTATTTAATTTTTAAAAAATGGCCGCTGTTCCTTCTGTTAAAGGGGTTTTACCACAAGTAAAATTGACCGGGGAAGCTTTCAAATTAAATAATAAACATTTTCACCATTCATCATTAATAAAAATTCTCTACCATTTTTGCTCTAGCTACTCTGGTTGTAATCCATAGTGTACAGCTCGTCTCCAGGCGATATGACCAGTGATGGCAGCTCCTCAGTCCTGGCCGCCCGTGCTCAGAAATCACCTCTCAGGCAGCTACTGTCATTCCCTGCTTAGTAATGAGACACACTCACTGGTGAGCGAGTGTTCAATCCCAGGTGCTGTCATTCTACTCCTGTCCTCTGTACTCCTTAGTAATTAGTCAAACAGTGAAAAAAAGAAAAAGAAACCTCGGTCAAGTATGTGCATTGAGCGGAAAAAAAAATCCACCTGTTTGGTTCCTGCAGGGATTTGAACCTAGAACCCTTATGCTGGAAGGCAGAATTAGCAACCACTCGGCTACATTATAGACACTCACAGCTCTTTCCATAAACAGACCTTTGTTTGACTAGAGTGAGCACACTGTGAGGAAAGGCATGGTGGTGTAAGACTGCTGGGTCGCATGATATGCAGTTCAAACAAATAGCCCCACCCCCTTTTGAGCACACTCTCAAAGCTGAAGCTGGACAAACCAGGCATGAAATGCCTTCGTGGCAAAACACCTTGAATCATAATTCAACCTTTCTTTGGACTGAGGAAGTAATAGCTGTCTAAAGTATTGATGGTAGGAGCTTGATAGACCCACAAACTAGATTGCTTGGATTTCCTGCTGTGAGGGTGACAGAACTGTTAGGTATGTACAATTTCGAAGCCATGAACGGATCCAAAAAGTTCCAATCTTTATATAAAAACTGGAATTACAGTCAAATGTATTATAGTCTTATATGTATTGTAAATGTATTATAGAAAACTCACTCCATTGATGACTTTGCCTTATACAAACACTCACTGCAGACATTTAAGTCCGCACTCGCCTCAGCCAAACAGAACTATTTCACCACTCTCATATCCTCCCTGTCCCACAACCCCAGACAATTATTCAAAACCTTCAACTCTCTTCTCCGTCCACCAACAACTCCTCCCCCATCCCTCCTTTCAGCAGATGACTTTGCCATTCACTTCCTCCAGAAGATCAACCTCATCAGAGAAAGCTTCAGCCCGCAGTCACCACCACCCTCCCTTACCCTTGCAACCTGCTCTTCCCCCTTAACTTGCTTCCCCACGGTCACTCATGACAAGCTCTCCTCCTTACTGTCCAAATCCAACCTCACTACCTGTAGTCTTGACCCACTGCCATCCCACCTCATCCCAGACCTCAGTGCTTCTATCATCCCAGCACTCACCCATCTCTTCAACCTATCAATAACCTCTGGCATCTTCCCTTCTGCCTTTAAACATGCTACTATCACTCCAATCCTAAAAAAAACAACCCTTGACCCCTCTTCTCTGTCCAACTATCGCCCCATCTCACTGCTCCCTTTTGCTTCCAAACTCCTCGAGCAGCACGTCTATCTTCAGCTGTCCTCCCACCTCTCCTCCACCTCCTCCACTACAATCTGGTTTTCGACCCCACCACTCTACCGAAACTGCCCTAACCAAAGTCACTAATGATCTAGTAACTGCTAAAGCCTCATGCCACTACTCTGTGCTCCTCCTCTTGGACCTGTCCTCTGCCTTTGACACTGTCGACCATTCCCTCCTGCTACAAATCCTCTCCTCCCTCGGCATCACAGACTTGGCCCTTTCCTGGATCTCCTCATACCTCACTGATCGGACTTTCAGCGTCTCTCATTCTTGCTCCACCTCCTCCACCCGGCCACTCTCTGTTGGTGTCCCACAAGGGTCAGTCCTGGGCCCACTACTCTTCTCTATCTACACCCTTGGCCTCGGTCAGCTCATAGCCTCACATGGCTTTCATTACCACCTGTATGCTGATGATACCCAACTCTACATCTCTGGCCCAGATGTCACTTCTCTACTCTCCCGGATCCCTGACTGTCTGTCCTCCATTTCCTCCTCCTTCTCATCACGTCTCCTAAAACTAAATGTGGAGAAAACAGAACTCATCAGCTTCCAACCATACCAACTCTACCCCTGCCCTGATCTCTCCATTACAGTCAACGGCTTCTACACTTTCACCGGTCCCACAAGTCCGCTGTCTTGGGGTAATCCTAGACTCTGCTTTATCTTTCAAACCACACATCCAAGCCCTCACCTCTGCCTGCCGCCTCCACCTGAAAAACATCTCTCGCATCCGCTCATTCCTCGGCTATGACACTACAAAAATGCTGGTCCATGCCCTTGTCATCTCCCGCCTAGACTCCTGCAACATCCTCTCAGTGGCCTCCCAGCTAGCACCCTCGCTCCCCTCCAATCCATCCTTAACTCTGCTGCCCGTCTTATCCACCTCTCTCCTCGCTACTCCTCTGCCTCTCCCCTCTGCCAATCCCTTCACTGGCTTCCCATTGCCCAGCGAATTCATTTCAAGCTACTAACCATGACCTACAAGGCTCTCCATGACCTCTCCCCTCCATACATCTCTGCCCTAATTTCCAAATATCTCCCCCACGCACTCTCCGCTCCTCACAGGACCTTCTCCTCTGCTCTCCCCTTATCAGCTCCTCTCACAACCGTCTCCAGACTTCTCCCGTGCTTCACCCACAACTCTGGAACTCACTGCCCCAACACATCAGACACTCCTCCACTTTCACCAGCTTCAAAAGCAATCTGAAAACCCATTTCTTCAGGCTTGCCTATAACTTTCACTAAATTTGTCACTACTACTTCCCCACAGACATGTCTGCCCCTCACCTCCTGTCTCTTTCCCCCTCCTTGTAGATTGTAAGCCCTTGCGGGTAGGGTCCTCTCTCCCTCTGTCGTGCCAATTGTCATTATCCCTTATCACTGTACTCGTTTGACTTATGTAATGTATGTAACCCCCTCGAATGTACAGCGCCCTGGAATCAATGGCGCTTTAAAATAAATAATAATAATAATAATAAATAGTGTCTATTTGCTGCTGAATTCATCCATCGTTCTTTGCAAATAATCTCCGTGGCACTCAGAGGGGCCCCTAGAGTCATATTTGGTTTTGATATTTTATAGTTTTGCAGATAAACCCTATAATTCATGTCCAGGGATCTATATTCGGTCTTGGAGAAACCTGGGGCACTGCAGTTTTCTGTCCAGAGAGCTCATATTTTGTCCCCTGGGGTGAAAGCTTATCCCACAGGAGTAATTCAGGTGCATAAAGCAAAGTAGTACTGCTTGACTTGCTTCTCCGGAGTCACAGTTAGTCTGCACACTGGTATCTCGCCCTAGGGATAGTTAAGGATGGAGACTGCTATTAACTGGAAACTGGCATTAAGCCCTAGGGAAATGCACAATGAAGCGTGTTTTACTCGTAGAATGGAAGGATGTGTGCAGGCTGAAGCAACATATTAATTGCGCTGCTTAGCTGGCGAAGTCCGCCCCTGGGAGATCTTATCGTTGTTGATTTTGCAATTCCTGCAGAGAAAGATAAAGTATTGCAATCCGCCAGGAATAAGGAAAGCTTGATAGACTGGTCTTGCCTGTTTCAGATCTGCTTTATAAAGGATTAGTACAGAAACGGATAATTCTGCTGTGATTAGATAATAGGTTCCCCAACAGTGGGCATTCCCGTATCAGCAGTGATTGCAACAGTGCCACCGAGTGGTTGAGGAGGGGTATTGCATGCATTTTTTTGTGCAAATTGCAGTGAAAATGCAATTAAAAATGGTATAATACGCCTTTCCAAATTTTTCACTCCTGTCCTTCTCTGTTATGAAGAGAAGGTTTCCTATGTTTTGGCCCTAAAAGGCGCTTTCTCTCATGGTCCTTGTTGCCTCTGCCACTTAATGGCATAAGCTGACTGTCTCTGTACAGAGCTGTGGAATATAACCGCGCTATATAATTGAATAAAATAGATGAAGGAACTGTCGATGATTTAGAGCACAATGTATCCCACGCAGTCATTGTCCTTAAACTAAGCTGGATATGTTCAGCTACTTTCACACTGAAGTATGCACTGAGAGCTTTTCCAACGAGTATATAACATATAGCCTCATATACCTTTATTCACTTCATTCTATACATTTGCAAAATGTGCATTCTCTGTAGTATATATTTTTCCATATGGGATTCTGTGGGTAATAGATGCCATTGTGTGTCTATGGCATCTTTGAAAGGTAAAAATTTGGTATACTTTCAATGCAAAACACCGCATGAGGGCATTCTTACTCATGAGCTATAATCACAATAAAACTGACTGAATTTGTGTGCAGTAAATTATATTAAAGAGGTTTTACCTTGAAGGCATTTCATGCCTGGTTTGTCCTGCTTCAGGTTTCAGTGTTTTCAAAAGCAGGCGTGTATGATTAGTTTGAACTGCATATCATGTAACCCAGCAGGCTTGACATCCCAACGCCTTTCTCCACAGTGTGCTCGCTCAAGTCAAAGGTGTATGTAAAGAGCTGTGAGTAGCTACAATGTAGCTGAGTGGTTAGCACTTCTGCCTTTCAGCATAGTGGTCCCAGGTTAAAATTCCTGCAGGAACAAAATGTGGATCCCCCCCCCGACATTGCATGTCCCTGATTGAGGTTTTGCCTTTTCCTTTTATTTATTTGCACTGTGTGGCTAATTATTAAGGCGTACAGAGGACAGGAGTAGAATGACAACATGACTCCCATCCCACCTCAGCCCTGTTATACTCCCAGCTCTCACCCATCTTTTCAACCTATCACTAACCTCTGGCATCTTCCCTTCATCACTTAAGCATACTACCATCACACCCATCCTGAAAAAACCTTCTCTTGACCCCTCCTCTATGTCCAACTATCGCCCCATCTCACTGCTTCCATTGGCTTCTAAACTCCTAGAGCAACACGTCTACCTTCAACTGTCCTCCCATCTGTCCTCCAACTCTCTTCTTGACCCACTGCAATCTGGTTACCGATCCCATCACTCTACAGAAACCACCCTAACCAAGGTCACCAACGACCTAGTCACTGCTAAAGCCTCACTCCACTACTCTGTGCTTCTCCACTTAGACCTGTCCTCCGCCTTTGACACTGTCGACCATTCCCTCCTGCTACAAATCCTCTCCTCCCTCAGCATCACGGACTTGGCCCTCTCCTGGATCTCCTCGTACCTCACCGATAGAACATTCAGTGTCTCTCACTTTTGCACCACCTCCTCCTCTCGCCCGCTCTCTGTTGGTGTCTCCCAGGGGGTCAGTCCTGGGTCCCTTACTCTTCTCTATCTACACTGGGTCAGCTCATAGCATCACATGGCTTGCAACACCACCTGTACGCGGACGACACCCAGCTTTACATCTCCGGCCCAGACATGAACTCTTTACTGTCCAAGATCCCAGATTGTCTCTCGTCAATATCTTCCTTCTTTTCATCCCGTCTCCTAAAACTTAATGTAGAGAAAACTGAATTCATCATCTTTCCACCTTCCCACTCATCCCTCCACCTCATGTCTCCATCATAGTCAATGGCTCTACACTCTCACCGGTCCAGCAAGTCCGCTGCCTTGGGATAACACTTGACTCCTCTTTGTCCTACAAACCCCACATCCAAACGCTTACCTCTGCCTGCCGCCTCCACCTGAAAAATATCTCTCGCATCTGCTCATTCCTTAACCCTGTCACTACAAAAATGCTGGGCCATGCCCTTGTCATCTCCCACCTAGACTACTACAGCATCCTCCTCTGTGACCTCCCGTCTAGCACTCTTGCTCCCCTTCAATCCATCCTCAACTCCGCTGCCTGCCTGATCCACCTCTCTCCTCGCTACTCCTCTGCCTCTCCCCTCTGCCAATCCCTTCACTAGCTATCTATTGCCGAGAGAATTAATTTCAAGCTGCTAACAATGACCTACAAGGCTCTCCATAACCTCTCCCCTGCATTCATCTCTGCTCTAATCTCCAGATACCTCCCCTCTCGCAATCTTCGCTCTTCACAGGACCTTCTTCTCTGCTCTCCTCTTATCAGCTCCTCACATAACCGCCTCCAAGACTTCTCTCGTGCTTCCCCCACACTCTGGAACTCACTTCCCCAACACATAAGACTCTCCCTCACTCTCACCAGCTTCAAAAGCTACCTGAAAACCCATCTCTTCAGGATAGCCTACGACCTAGAATAACCCCACTGTCAGTACACCCTCCACAAACATGTCTGCCCCTCACCTTCTCTCTCCCCCTTCCTTGTAGATTGTAAGCCTTCACGGGCAGGGTTCTCTCTTCCTCTGTACCTGTTGTTAGTCACAGATTGTCACTGTTATAACTGTTTGCCCTATGTTATGTATGTAACCCCCTGAATGTACAGCGCCCTGGAATCAATGGCGCTCTATAAATAAATAATAATAATCTAGGGTTGAAAACTTGCTCAGCAGTGAGTGTGCGTGATTACTAAGTGGCAAAGAGACACGCAGTAGCTGTTTGAGAGGAGAGGTGATGTGAGAGCATGTGCGGCAAGACTGAGGAGCTCTCGTCACTGGTCGTATCCCCTGGAGATGAGCTGTACACTATGGATCACTAAGGTAACAGCTAAAATAAAATATTACAATATTTTTAATAATGATGAGTGGTTACAATGTTTATTTCATTTGCAAGCTTCCCACATCAATTTAAGTTTGTGGTAAAACTCTTTTAAGTTACACATCAGTAATGAGAAGCAGTGGTTGAAACTAGGAACTTGTATGTTAACTTGGATGTCCTATGTTTTGTTGTGTGCGTGCAATAAATGTGTGTTAATTTGGGCATCCCCTGGGAGAGCCAGTTTTTTGGGCAAGTTTTTGCCTGTCTTTTTGCCCCGGGGCCTTTAATAGTGGTAGAGGACTTGGGCACTTAAAGGGATTGTCCCACTTTAGACAGTGATGGCATATCATTGTCTGATAGGTCCAGGTCCCACCTCTGTTTTCTACAGGAGCCTGAAACCCTCGTTCTGAAAAAACTGTGTTGGGGGACTCTAAAATAGTCATGAATGGGATTCGATAAGTTAGTGGGATCCCGGGCTGTAACGGAAACCCCCTGTATATATCGGGGGGAGTCCCTGGCCACCTCTCCATTCAGAACAGAGCGGTTTCGGGTTCATTTAGGAGATAGGCGCAGGTCCCAAAGGTGGGACCTGAACTTACCAAAAATAAGCACAACCTCGATTCCATCGTGTAAAAAGTGGGATCCCCCCCTAAAGGGGACCTCCAGGTTTTTTTTTTATTATTAGTCCATTAGAAATTGCTTTTAGATACACTGCAGTGCCAATAACTTTACTTACCTGCAGCTCGATACAAGATAACCGGCTGATGTAACAGTCTCTCTTAGGTCGGGTGACCTGCCTAGAGCGCTAAAAGGCCAGAACTTTTGATGCTGACGGGAAAGTCTTATCTTTCTTGCATTCCTTTAAACGATTTTTCCTCCCATATTAATAGAGGCGTGGGAGCTCTTCAGTTTTTCCCATAAGCCTTTACTTTGAACCTCTCATAAGAATGCATAGAAAGATTCATTTCTGGGTCACACAACCAAGCTGTCTGTTTCAGCAACCCCTTTAACCAAATCAGCGTGAAAACCCTTCCAGGTAAGCAAAATTACTGCCAATACAGTACCTAGAAGCAATTTCTAAAAACTAAAAAAAAAAAAACTGGAGGGGCCCTTAAAACCCCTTTTTGGGCATGTTTTTTTTTTTTTTTTGGGAATTGTTTTGGCACCCATGTCGCTGTGTGATTCACATCCTTTGTTTTTAACAAAATTTTTAAAAATTTAAAGGGTGCAGTTTAAAAAATCCACATTCGTAAAAATTTTCCCTCACTTTTTTAAAGGGGAAAATTGTCAGATTCTGTATCAGGTGCCAGTGAGGATCCCAACCCATTAGATAGGTTTTTCGAATAAAGCTATCTACTTTAGAGGAAAAAGGTCATAAAAAGTAACTTTTTAAAGATAAACTTTAAAACCTATAAACGCGCGACACCATTAATACAATATCAAAAAAATACCAAAAAAAAAGGGCAAAAAAAAAAAAATTTAAAAATTTAAAGAAAAATTAAAAAAAATGTTTTCCTAAAAAAATTTTTAAAAAAAAAAAAAAAAAAACCCCAAACAAAACCCCATCTAAACTGCCCTAACTTTTTGGTCCCCAAATCCCAACATTTGGGTGAAAAAGGTTTTTTTTAAATTAGGGGCTTGTAGGACTAATTAACATTAAGTTTTCCTTTTCCCTTTTTTGGTTTATTTTGATATTGATTTTTGGATGGGACCTTTATCAGGTTTTTTAAAGTTTTCTTTTTAAAGTTACTTTTTAGACCCTTTTTCTCAACGTAGATAAACTTGTGCATTTAGGTCTGGAGGTTTGTTATACATCTCTTCAATCCATTGAGGTGTTCTTTTGCATTATTCTGAATCCAAAAACCAGCTGCCCCCCCCCCCCCCCCCCAACTGTTCTTAGGGTATGTCCCAGAAAAGAGGACCTGTGACCTCTCCTGGCATGTCTTTTTTAGTAAATGGTGACCTAGTAGATAAGGTTAGAAAAAGACACAGCTCCATGAAGTCCAACTTATGTGATGTCATAGCTCGTGACGGGGCGTCAGTTCTGCAGCCGCTGATTGGCTTCAGTGCCATATGGGTGACATTTTCCCTTCAGGGTACTTTAAAGGGGTGTCGCCCAAACAGCATTGCACTGTGTGATGACCTGCTGGTAGAAGACTGGAACAAAACAAAAGAGCAGCGGTTGACAGCACAGCGCTGGATTCGAGGCGAGTATAACTTTTATTTTCAATGGGCAGCAATGTGCAAAATTTTTTTTTTTTTTTACTGGGCAACCTCTTTAACCCTTCCGCTGCCTTTGACCATAAGGGAAGTTAGCATTAACCCTTTCACTACCTTTGACCATGAGGGAAACTATCATTAAAGGGGTTGTCTCGCTACAAAGAATAGCTTTCAAATTGTAGGGAACCAAAAAAAAGACATTTTCCCAAAAATATTGCTTTTGTTCCTTGTTTTCCCCAAGGGGAAAACAAGTGAATTTTTGACCTCCCCGGGTATTTCAGTTCCCCCCGTAACAGACCTGTAAAAAATTCTCCCCCTTCTGTTTGTTCAATGAGATAAATGAGTGATGCATACAAGGTCTGGCAGTGTCCTGTGTCTCCCGTAAAAAGCTTGATTTTTGTAAAATAAACAGAACTGTAATTAGGCTTTTGTTTTGGGGTCGAAAAGAAACCTGTTTGAAAAGCTAATCTGATCTAATTACTCTGAAGCACAGCAAAGCTTTTCAAACAGGGGGTTATGCAAATGAGTCAGTTGAACCGGGAAAGGGGAGTATTTCATTCATCATTTTTGAAATCGAAGGGGGACAACTCTTTTAAAATTTCCAATACCCTTTGATCACATAAAGCAAGCATTCGCCCTTCCACAACCCTTGATGAGTAAGCAGCTTTTTGGATGTGGGACTTGTTAGCCATATTCTGTATAAATGGTTCTGCCATTTGTATGCATGACCTGTGTTTAAAAAGATGGGAAGTGTTTGGAGAACCTGAAACGAATGAATTCCTGGAATCAAAGAACAAGAACATTTCAGCATTTCACTAGTTTTCTTCTCGTAAATCATTTTTCTCATTTAATTAAGGTTCTGCAAATGAGGCTCCTGAAGATGACGATGAAGAGTTTTATTTGCAGATAGAGCAGACCCCCTTTGAAGAACATTCTAGTGATACTCTTGTCTCAAAGTGCGGTTACGGTTTTGGGAACTTGCGTGTTGGTGTTTTTGGAAGACTTCAGGTATCAAATTTCTTTAGACAGGATGAGGAGTAATGGCTCTGATTAGGCAGGAAGGCAACATGTGGGCATGATATGGCAAGCAGTGTATGATGGAGCTGCTGGGGTGATGCCGTTCTTGATCAGCTAATCTATATTACCACACCTCATTAAATGTCTTACTAATTGCTGCTTAGTTGCTGATTTCTGTCTCTTGGCATAGACTGCTGACTTTCGGGTGGTTCCTTCTTCACTCTAAAGCACACACTTTCGGAATTTTTTTCAGCTTTTTTTGTCTTCTGAAACTGCTGAAAAAAACACTGAAAACAGATCCCATAGACTTGAATAGTAAAAAGTCCTGTAGTCTCCACAGAACATTTTTTTTAAACATGTTGCAAATAATGTCAGGGCAGGGCAGAAAATTTACTATTGAAGTCTATGTAAGCCTCCGGATGTATTTTGCGTGCTTTTTGTCGGAAATCCAGAGCAATTATAATGTTGTGCTTAACTGCAAAAAAACCGCACCCAAAAACGCTGCACAAAAGTCGTTTTTTGACATGCACTGGACAAAAAACTCAGTTTTAGGAACGGTTTCAGGATCTGGTTTTCAGTGAGGTTTTTGTCCAGTATCCTAATAGCTGTCAATTCAAACGCCTTTGAATATTTACTCATATGTTACCCTTCCTCTTGTAAAATAGCAAATTTAAACTGTGCGGGTAGTAAGAGGACATGTAGTAAACAGCAAACCTCAACAATCAATGATGAGAAAAAAAAAAACATGCACGGATGTACAGTCCCAGGTAACAGCATCAGTTAGATGAAAAAATCGTATCCAGCACGTGTTGAAGAATATAAAATATATCAAAATTTATTGGAACAAACTTAAAAACTTCCAAGACAAAAACACTAAAGGGGGGGGGAAGTGTTTTTGTTGGAAGTTTTTTTTTTTTGTTCCAAAAAAATTTTGATATATTTTTTTTTTTTTTTTTCTTCAAAGTGCTGGATTTTGTTTTTTTTTCATCTAGGGGGTTAGAAAAGACCCCTTTGGGAAAATATTAGTAAATTAGAAGCAAAGGTTTAAATGAATTTTAAACCCCTTTAAAAAATTTTTTTTTTTGATTTTTTTTGGGGTTTTGAACCCTTTGCATAATGGGAATTTTTTGCAATATTTAAATTATATTTTGTGTTTCAATGTTTCCCCCTCCACCCCACCTTCTCAGTTTCAGATCTTGTTGCTGCAGCCCATTGTGACCCTTTTTTTTAAACCAGAAGCTGAATTTTTTATGGCCCTAATACATTAACAGCGGGGGTGATTGTTTTTCAGTTTTTTGTAATTTAGCCCAATCCTCGGGGAGCAAATTAAAATTTCCAGAAATTACGGGATCTGTTTTCCTGGATTGTTTGCTATAGTGTATCAGTGAAGGTAAACTGTATCACCCAAAGCCCCTGCACTTTTTTGGGATCACTTGCAGGGGGGGGCTTTGCTCATTGAGTGGGTAGTTTTGAAATTTCCACATTTTTCTGCACGGGTTGCCAGTTTTTCTCCTGTCCCTAGTGCTTGCGTTTTCCCCATTGTTACGTTTTTCCCGGCATTTTGCCCAGTGTTCAAGGGGATTCTCACTTAGAAAGGTAAACCGGCTAAAAAAATTGAGTGGGGAAACCTGAAACAACTGCCAGTTCCAAAAAATTTAAAAATTTTTAAGTTACAAAAGAAGGGGAAAAACTTTATATAAAATGTAAAATTTTTAAATTTCCATGTTTAAAAAACTTAATTTGGGGGGCAAAATTCCAATCGGAAGAAAGGCGGGGAAATTTTTTGGGTTTTAAAAGTTAGTTGGGGAAAGAAGGGCCCAAAAACCCATGATAAAAAGGGGTTTGCAAATGTGCCGGGGGTTTTTCAACTTCTCCTTTTCAGTATATTGCATGCTCCAAATAAAATGTTTTTAAACCAAAAACGGGTTTAAAATTTTAAAAAATTTTTTTCCCATCATTTGAAAAATTTTAATAAACCTGAAGGTAAAAAGGTGCTTGTTAGTTTTTTTAAAGGGCCCCACGTTTTTTTGGGCCCAAGGGTGGAATCGGGGATGTTTTTAACTTGGGTCCTTTTGTGTTTTATGTCTCCTGTTTTTTATTGGGTTATAAAATTTTTAAATTACCCGTTCCTAATTGGACTGTTTCCTGATGGGCTCCTTTTCTTTAGTACACGCAGAGTTGAGCGCAAAAACGTTTTTCTCCCCCGGGGTTTTCCTTTTTTTTTGGGGTTTTTGTTTTTCCCATGGTACGTAAGGTTTTATTTTTACGTGATCTTTACTAGAAATTTAGTTCAGGGAAAGGGTTTTTTAAAAAATACCCTTTGTTCTTCAAAATTTTTTGTGAAATTTGTCACTTTTCTGTAAACCAATTTTTATTATAGATGAATTTAAAAACTTTGGGTCATCGGGGTTAGGGCGACTTTTGTGTGTTTTTTTTGCCCCTCTTAAGGTTTTTTTTTTCCCCCTTGTTTTGCAACCAAAAACCCTTTTAAAGCCCGAGTTTAAAAAGGGAAAATTACAGCTCCCCCCAGGGGACGCAGAGCTGATTTAGTTTTGGGGAAAGGTTCAGCAGTTTTTCCTGCGGGTTGTAAAAGGCCCTGGTGGGAAACGTTGACCGATGTGGGGGGAAAGGCCAGGAAGCTTCCTGCTAAACCTAATGTAAAATTTAATTTTGATTTGGGGGAAATAAAAACCGGAAGGGGAAAGGCAGGTGCCCCCTAACCTTTTTTGGCCTTCTTCGGG
Source organism: Phyllomedusa bahiana (assembly GCA_025379985.1). NCBI lineage: Eukaryota > Metazoa > Chordata > Amphibia > Anura > Hylidae > Phyllomedusa > Phyllomedusa bahiana. The sequence goes on along the minus strand of JAODAL010021026.1, from coordinate 7,615 downwards.
AAAGAGCCCAACTGCTTAAAACCCGTCTCCCACTCATATAGAAAATCACTTTTTAAAAACCAGTGCCCCATAGTTGGATATCCATTTGTCATGATTTTTCAAAGTAAATTTGGGAACGGATGGCATTGGGTTAACTATACGTTTTTTTTTTTTTTTATCTTCAGGGTTGTACTTATTTGGAGCATGTAATGTATACGAGGTGGTGTTTAATGCTGGGACTTTTGTTTACCTACATGATCCTGAGTATGTGATTGCTGCTGCCTTTCTTGTGTGGTTTTTATCTTCCTGTTATGTTTTAATTATGTTATTGAATAATTTTTTTTATATAGATATATAGATATATATATTATATATGTGTGTAAAATATTATATATATATATATACATTATATATATATATAGATATATATATGGGAGGATATATATATAGAGATTATTTTTTAGAGAGATTATATATATAGAGAGATATATATATAGAGAGATATATATATATATATATATATATAGATATGTAGACTCACCGGCCACTTTATTAGGGACACCTGTCCAACTGCTCGTTAACACTTAATTTCGAATCAGCCAATCACATGGCGGAAATTTCAGTGCATTTAGGCATGTAGACATGGTCAAGACAATCTCCTGCATTTTCAAAACCGAGCTCAGTATGGGGAAAGAAAGGTGATTTGAGTGCCTTTAAACCCGTGGCATGGTTGTTGGTGCCTGAGGGCTGGTCTGAGAATTTCAGAAAATGTGATCTCCTGGGATTTTCACGCACAACATCTCTAGGGTTTACGGGAGAATGGTCCGAAAAAGAAAAAAATCCGTGAGCGGCAGTCCTGTGGGCGGAAATGCCTTGTTGATGCCAGAGGTTCAAAGGAGAATGGGCAGACTGGTTCGAGTTGATAGAAAGGCAAACAGTGACCCCAAATAGCCCCCGTTACAACCAAGGTAGGCAGAAGAGCATCTCTGAACGCACAGTACGGCGAACTTTGAGGCAGATGGGCTACAGCAGCGAAGACCACACCGGGTGCCACTCCTTTCAGCTAAGAACAGGAAACTGAGGGGTCCAAATTTTCCCAAGCTCATCGAAATTGGACAGTAGAAGATTGGAAAAACGTTGCCTGGTCTGATGGTCTCTGCTGCCGGACATTCGGTGGTAGGGTCAGAATTTGGCGTCAACAACATGAAAGCATGGAAACCATGCTGCCTTGTATCAACGGTTCAGGCTGGTGGTGGTTTGGTGTCATGGGTGTGGGGAATATTTTTTTTGGGTCTCTTTGGGCCCTTGGTACCAATTGAGCATCGTTGCAACACTTGTGGAATCTATGCACCCAAGAATTGAGGCAGTTCTGAAGGCAAAAGGGGGGCCAACCCGTTACTAGCAGGTTTTACCCAATAAAGTGGCCGGTGAGTGTATATATATAGAGATATATAGATATAGATATATATATAGATATATAGATAGATAAAATTATGGGAGATTAGCTTCACAAATGGTAGACACAAACAGGTTTTCAGATGCAAAAACAATAGGGTGTTTATTTACACGGCAAAACCAAAAAAAGATAGGTAACCGGGACAAAACATTCTCCAGCGGGAGTTATCACAGCATCCTGTTACAGTCCATACGTAGCACAGGCAGGTGGCTTAGCTTCAGCCAAATAAACGTATGTCAGCAGACGAACGTGTGGTGTGGTTTGAGTCCACGATCAGGGTAGCAGGACAGCGTTCTGGAGCTTCTTTCAAAGCTCCCAACTGCAGCACACTCTGGAGGGAAATGGAAACAGAATTCTCAGGTTACACTCCTCACCTGTGGTCTGCTGCTGGTAGGCTTTTAAAGGCCTTTTAAAGAGGTCCAGAAAAAATCCGGACTGGACCGTGGGAACGGCCTCCCACTCTCGCTACAGCCATTCCAGAAAAGGAGCCCATGAAAGCTGCATAGCTACGACTCTTCCAGCCGGTTGCCTACAGAATAAATAAGAATATATATCTTCTTATATATATATTTATGCATATGTGGGTTCCATTACTTAGAAAAGTATTTGTCCGGACAACCCTTTTAACTCTGTATATGGCCTGTTACTTATGTATAAGAGAACAGTGCTTATTAGTGATTGTGGCTGTGGTACTTCCTGCTGTATGAAGAAACACAGTTTTGGTTGTTACCCGTATTTTTCACATAGCATTTTTTCATGAAAGTTCCAAAAAAAATTTCGGGCATTTTTTTATATGATTGAAAACCACATGCTTATTTTTTTTTCTGATTTTAACATTTAATTTTTGGGTGAAACCAAAAAAGATATTTCATTTTTAAAGTTTTCCCCATTTTTCCCAGAAAGTTTTTTAAGTCCATTGCCTTGCATTTTTTCCCCAAAGAAATTTCTAGCGTATATTTTTTTTGCAGTTTAAAAAAAAATGCTTTGTAAACCCTCCCATAAAGGGGGTTTCCCACCGTTTTAAATACTTTCCTACTGTCCTTAAATTGCATGAGCAAATCACTATCCGGGGCAGACTCCTGCCTGCATGTATGGCCCCCGGGGCCCCCGATGTTTAAATAAATTTCCCCAAACACCACTTTAAACCCCATGTACCCCGCCCCTTGTTTTTTTTTTTTTAAAATTTAAATACAGTGGGATATAGGGGAGCTTTTAAAAACCTTTTGGAAAAAACCCCTTTTTTGCGGGGACATGATGTATTCTTTCTTTTTCCCAGCATCGTTTAAAACCTTTAGAGCAGAAGTAAACCCAGGGCCCCGTTATGTTCCTGTCCTCTTTATCTTTGGGTGTACATGTTTTTTAAACTTTTAACACTCATCCCTTGAACCCTTTTGTGTTGGGGCACCTGGGGACATGCTGCACTCTGCTCTTTCAGGAGGAATTTGAATGTTGAAATTGGGATTTAAAGAAAACCAGACGTCCCCCCCGCCCCCCCAAAACGCATCGGAAGGCGTCTGGAAAGCGAAAAGGGCTAATTTTTGAACCCCGGGATCTTTTCCCTTTGTAATGCCTCTTTGTCTGTAAGCAGCACATTCCCCAGTGGGTATGAAAAACACTTTAGGGGAAGCCTCGGGATTAACCCTCAAAGTCTGGCGTCGAATTTTTTTTTTTTTTCCTTAATTCGTTCTAATGAAATTTTTTCTACAGCCTGAAGAAAATTTCAATCTAATCATGACTTAAAAAGGGGTTTTTATTGAATTCTGCCCCCTACCATGCAGGAGCCTGTACCCGGGGTCTGAGTAACAAAGCCTCACATGCCCGGGTATTTTTAAATTTATTCCCCCCAAGTTATACTCCCAAACCAAATGTTCTAAAGGCTGGGCGTCTAAAATGGGATATTTGCCAATCCTTAGAAGTTCTTTTTTTTTTTAAAAATATGGTGGTTGTTTTTTTTCCCGCGTGGGGGGATCTGCCCCCGGGCCTCTGTTAAAGTAAAATTGCTTAGGGGGTGCTTTTTGTGACTAGTGTTGAAAAGCCCATTTTTTTTGAAAAACCCTTCATTCTTTTAAAAATTTTCTTATTAAGAAAACTTTTTAGAATTGGCACTTATTTTTCATGTCTATTCATTCACTTATTTACATTCTTTTTTATTAATATTTTTAATTTAAATTTAAAGCGCTTTTGGGAATTCCCCGGGGGCCTGCACTTTCAAGGGGGGTTACTTTACAGAGCATTTTTCAAAAAAGGGAGGGGAAAGGGGGGGGGGGGGAAATAAACGATTCATGACTTAAAAAAGGCACAACAGAGGGAAGAGGACCCTGCCCCGGAGGGCTTACATTCAAACAAGGAAAAAAGGGAAGAAAAAGGGAGGTGAGGGGGGCAGAAAATTTTTTTGGGGGGAAAGAACAGTGGCGCGGGTTTTAATTGTGGTTTTATCCTAAAAAATTTGGGTTTTTTCAGGTTGCTTTTGAACCGGGGTTAAAGGGGGAGGAGAGTCTGAGGGGTTTGGGGGCAGGGGTTTTCCAAAGAGAAGGGTGGGAAGCAGGGGGGAAGCCCTTTGGAGAGGGAAAAAGTGAGGAGCTGAGAAGGGGAAGCAGAGAAAAAGGGCCCTGGAGGAGGGGAATTTTCCCTTTTTATGAATTACTTTGTCCCCTTTAATTCTCTTTTCCTATTAAATTCATTTTCATTCATTTATTTTCTTAAATGCTCATTTATGAATTGCATTTACACTTTTTTCTAAATTGTTTTTTAAATTCATTTAAATTTTATTTTTTAAACCCATTCATTCATATGCCATTTAACTAATTCATTACATTGGTCATTTTTTTCCCATAAAATTTTAAATTAACTTTTTTGCAATAAATTCATTCACTCCCTTTATTTTCAGTCAGTTGCGGGCACTTTTTCACTTTTTTGGGCCCTCCTTCCTTCCATTTTTCCCTTTTCTTCCCTTCTTTTGTTTTTCCTTCTTTTTTTCCCCCATTTCTTGCACGGGTTTTTAATTTTCTTTCAGTTTTTCAAACCAGCTCTTTTTCTACCTCTTCTTTTTCCCCTCCCTTTTTGTCTTTTCTTATGTCGTGATAAAAACCCACACCCTTTTCCCAGAAATTACTGCACATTTGTTTTTTGGGCCTTACCCCGGAAACACCTCCTTGCCTTCCGTCATTAGAGCTTTATCTCGCTGATCCTTGTAAAATCCTTCCCCCCCGGTCCTCAGTGTCTCAAAAGGCCACAGTGCCCACCCTCTCCTCTAAAGCCAAAAAAGGTTTTAAACACTAACTCTCCTACACCCCGACACCTCGGGGGAGCGCTGCCCCATCTATCACTTACTGGGCCCCGGCCCAGTTTCAAGCAACCCCGCACAAGCCTGCCTGGCTCAGTTTTAATCGGCTTGATGAACACCAGGGGAAATTCTCTGCATTTTGCCCTGACATCTTTCATTCATCCTTCACCCGGAGCCAACTGGTTTGCTCTCCAAAACCACTGCTTGTTTTTTTCATTTTTATTGCAATGTTTTATCTTTTAAAAGGGGGGGGGGAAGGTTTAAAGGTGCTTTGCCCCAAACACCAAACACATTATAGCGTATTCAGTCTATAGCTGGGGGCTAAGGGGGGGCAAAAAAACTCCAAAAAATAAAAAATTTCAGCTTTCCCTTTAAAAGGGGCCCTGTAACATCTCCTGACAGGTTTGTTTCTAAAAATTTTGGTGTGTGCTGTAAAAACAAAAATTTCGGCAGCATCTTCTCTTAAAACTCTGTTGTGCTTTTTCCTCTGTTATCATTCCAGAAATTTTTAACCAATTTTTTTCAGCTGGATTTTTACCAATTGGGCAGGGGCCCCCCTGCAGAGCCTGACAGTGCATATTCCCGGTTTGGGGGGGGGGGGGGGGGGCGGGAAAAACAGCTCTTTAAAAATTTGGGAAAAGGGGGAAAACCAGCAGAACAAAATCCCCCCAGGGCCGCACTTTTTCTCCAAGAAGCCCACCCTATTGAAGATTTGAAAGGTTCCGGTTTTAAAAGGGGGAAATTTTTTTTAAAACGACAAAAGGAGAGAAAAAAAGGGTTAATAAAAATTGATGCAAAAATTTAAAAACTCTCCCAATTTGGATTTAAAATATTAAAATCCACATTCATGTAAACACTTTTTAAAAACCAGTGGGGGTCACAAAACCCCCTTTTTTTAAAACCCAAAGGGAAAAGACAAGAATTTTTGGGTTCCCCTCCATCACAACTCACAATTTTCAAACTGTTTTTTCTTGACTTTTTTTGTAAATAACTTTAAATTTTATTTTGGCATTTTGATGTTTTTTAAAAGATTCAAAAGGGCGACATGTTTTATCATGGGTGCTTTCAAAAGGGGCCCTTTTTTTCAGGGGTTTTTTTGCCTTTAAAGCTGCCCCCTAAATTTAGGGCCCCCGTATTTTTTAAAAATTTTGCCGAAAGGCCAAACAAAAACCTCTAACAGTTCTCAAACTTTAAAAAAAAAAAAACGAAAATTTTTATTATAAAACTCTTAACTTCTATATACACTATTTAAAAACCTGATCTCTAACCTCATCATTTAACCCTTTTTGCTTTTGAAAGAGGGAATAAACTCCCTTTCTATTTTCAAGTTTTGGGGAGCAAACCCCCAATTTAAAAGGGGAACCTTTTCTATTAATTTGCAAATTCCCAGCTCCAGTAAGGTCCCAAGCCTAAATCTTTGGGCAGGGGCCCTAAACTCCCTGGACACAGAAACAAATAAAAGGCCCCCTTGGTTTAACCCCCCCAGCGGTGACACTTTTTAAAAACAAGGTTTAAAATCACAATTTAAAACGTCATGGGCCCGACCCCACCGGGCATGTTTCCCCCAGCAAAAATGGTTTTAACAGGGCTTTGAGGTCCCGATCACAAGTGGCGACCAAATTTTCCTTTTTTAAAACAGGTTTTGATAAACACCCCCAAATTTAGTTGTCACCAATTAGCCCCTCAAAGAAACCACAAAAACCCACGCCCCCTTCCCCCCCTCCCTCACGCACACTGAACTATTTGGGTGTAAATGGGAGCCACCATGCTCCCCCTGACCAACAATCTTCAGACAAATTTTGCCAACCCATAACGGGCGGGGCCCCATCTTACCGTACTGCGGGGCGCCAACGCACTGCCAACCCGAAACACCTCACCCCCGATTGGATGGGCTTTTCCCTCCACCTTCCCCCATATTTTTGCAACTGCTTGGGGCCCCCTAAAAGGGGGGGGGATGGGGGAAAAAACATATATTAAACCCGATGCTTCCATAGCAAATTCAACTGGGCTAAATCCACCGACCGACTTTTAAACACATATATCCTTGGGTTTTTTCAAAAATTAAAAAAATAAGGGAATCAGCAAGATTAAAAAAAATTTCTTGAAATGAAAAGCATATTAGGCCTTTAGGTTTTAAGTAATTTAGTCCGGGATATCCTTTTTGCCTCTTCCCCGCAACAAAACACATCCCCGGGTTCGGGCCCCTTTTTTTCCCCTTGCTTTTTCAAACAAGGGCCCCCCAATTTTTAGCACCTCCTATTCCAAACCCTTAAATTTCTTCCAAAATGTGTTTTTCAGGGAGTGTTCACCTCTAGTTTTTAATAGAAATTTTAGAAATTTTCGAGAACCCGACGAAACTCCTTTATTTGGTTTTCCCACATAGACCCCTTTGGGGGAAGTAAAACCAAGCCCCATTTAAATCACCCCCCAGGTTTTAAAAATTGGGTGAAATTGTCTTAAACTCAAATCTTCTCTTTTTCAATGGGTTAACAATTTCTTTTGGTTTTTTCCCTATGAATCGACAAAAAGAAAAAAGTTTTCCACAGGATATGACCAACCACCGGAGACCCGTTAAAACCCTGTTTTTTTGGGCCCTCCTCCCCAAAAAGACTATGTTTCATATTCCCCAAAAATTTTTTTCCTTTTTCTTTAAAAAAACACTAAGTTTTTAGGAACCCCCTCAGAGAAAACTGGGGGCTGCCTTCAGAATGTGCCAATGTCCTATTTTAAATAAGCCTCATTTTAAAATTGGCTAATCCTCAAAGGTCCTAAACCCAAAGAAATTTAAAAACATTTTTTTCTTTCTTTTATTTAAATGATTAATAAAAGCCCCTGCCACTGGTCAAAAGGGCCCGTTAAAACCCCCATCCTCAAAAATTTTTTTTGGGATAACCCCT
>JAODAL010021025.1:0-68003 GCA_025379985.1 Phyllomedusa bahiana | reverse complement strand
CACATCACAGCAGGCTAGAAGAAAGCATTAGAATGCATGTCAGTGAATAGAAACTATGGTTGTGATCTTGCATTGTGCACTACAAGTCTCAGCAAGACCTGTGTTGTGCTGGCTATTAATGTATGTTAAATACATGTTTGCTGCAAAACACACAGGTTAGGCATGTTGAACTTTAGACGCCATTTATGAGCACGCAAAAACACTTTATAGTTCAGGTGTATTATACACTAAAACTAGGGGCAAAAATGCACTTTGACGCACCTATATGCATACATGTCTAACTTAAGGTTCTATACAGAATTTTCACAGCAGTCTCCCCATTATTAGCACAGGTAGAGTTACTCTAAAAGGTGACCCCTATGTGTACAGATAACAAAAGATCTACCATTCACAATAGGACACAGACTTCTTCCCAGGTCACACAGCATGTCTAGAAAACAATACCATAGAAGTCAATGGGCCCTCTACTGTTCACAGAAGCCTATGTCCATAAAGCTACTGTAAAGCATCTCTCTAAATGCTGTTAAAAGCAGCTCAAGCAAGTTGGATGCCCCCATAATCATATACAGATAAAGGAATAAATAAAATTCTACAATTGGAAAATAAAAATGGCTGTGAAGAAAAGAATATATATCAGTATCTGGTTTCAACCCCTTAACAACCTTGGATGTATGCATATGTCCTGGAGATCATGCGAACTCTAAAACAGAGTTCGCACAATCACTGCGGTATGTCAGCTGTAATATCCCGCAACATCGGCCTCGAACATTGATCACTCCGGAGGGGCGATCAACCCCCTAATTACCGCTACCGTTAGGTTGCGATAACTAAGCGAGACACAGGAGGAGCAATCTCCTCCTGCGTCTCTGTTGGCGACAACAGATGCATGATCGTGCAGCTGCTGTCACCTAACAGGCAGCCTGGAAGGTATAGAATCCCTTCTGTGCTGTCTGTGACATCACCATGCCCAGCCGTGCCATGTGGTCATGGACAGGCATGGTGACTGACAGTTGCCATAGAAACCATTGCACAGCAGTAAGCTGTGTATTGATTTGTATTATAAAAAGGATTTTCCCTATGAGTAAAAGTAAAAAAAGTAAAAAAAATGTGAAAAACAGTAAAACACAAAAAATAAAATAAAAACACGTACATCGTCCTTTTCCCCTTTATAAACGCCAATCGCCCCAAAAAGATCAAAAATAAATAAAGTACCCATATTTGATATCGCCGCATGCGTAACGACCTGCCCTATAAATCTGTTGTGATAATTAACCCGCAAGGTTAACGCCGTAAAAAAAATAAATAAAATAAACAGTCACAAAATTGCGATTTTATTCATCTCGCAACATATACAATGGAATAAAAAGCGATCAAAAGCTCATATAAATGCCAAAGTGATACCAATTAAAATGTCAATCCATCCCACAAAAAATCCCTTACACAGCTCTGTATACGGAAAAATAAAGAAGACAGTGATGCATAAATATTGTTTTACATAATAAAAACACTTTTTTTATAGCACTTCAACATAAAAAAACTATATAAATTGGGTATTGCTGTAATAGTATCAACCCACAGAATAAAACTAACTTGTCACGGATACTGCACGGTGAGCGCTGTTAAAGGAGTTTTATCGTTTGGGCTTTTCAGCTAATTTTCTCAGATTGAGTTTGAAATCCAGGGGCGTGTCTCTCCTGTCAGCAGGCGTGTCTCTCCTCTGAGCAGGCGTGTCTCTCCTCCCAAGAGGCGTGTCTCCCCTCACTGAAGAACTGTGAATTCATCATTTTGTTTGAAGCAGGGGATGTAGAAGGTTGTCTGGATATAACAGCTCTGTAGCCTCCTGCATGCTTATGTCTGCAGGCAGAGATCTTTACTCAAGTACAAGGACAAATGTCAGCTTCAAGTAAAGATCTCTGCTTTCTGTCAGTGACATGTGAGTGAAAACGATGGGGGGAGAAGCAATCAGCTCTGAGAGAAGACCCTGCTCAACCTGTAACCGACTTGGCCTGGTGGTGCAGCGGAAGAGCATTGCTTTTACAACGAAAGGGTTTGGAGTTCTAGTCCCTTCACAGAGTATATTCCCACCCCCCCCCCTAAATTCTACACATATGTAGAGAGACCTAAAATATATATGTCAATCTCTATAATGATATATATACACATACATAGCTCCCCTATATCATGTCTCATCCCCAAGAGTATATGCATTATATCACATATGTTGGAAGTGCTTGGTGTGACTACTGCGAGGATGAGACACTATATAGGGGAGCTTTGTGTGTATATGAATAAAATTATAGATGTCTACACATATATTTTCATATATTTACATATGTGTACAATTTATAAAAGAAAAAAAATAAGCTACCGATGGGGCTTGAACTCCCAACCTCTCTCTTGCAGAGCTGATCACCTAAGCACTGCACTACACAAGCAGCTTATACAGACTCAGTGTTGAATCCTTATGTTATATACTACAGATGATGATGTCATAAAGAGGCAGGGCTTGCATTAGATCTGAGGAACAGAACGCCCTCTTTTTAAAGTAGCAGCTTAAGGACTGGACCTGTGAGGAGGTGAATCAACCTCTTGGCAAAAGCCCTTTAAACAGGCAGTAATTGCCCAGATTATTGACCCTAGAGCTGGGAGATGTACATAGAGCCAGCAGACCTTGGTTTCACTATCGATTTTAACAGCTTAGAGGGGAGTAAACACAGAGAGTGCAGGCAGCCAATCACAGCGCAGGGGGCGTGGCCATGACATTTCCTGTCTAGGGGCGTATCCCAACAGGCTGAATGAAATGTCATCCAGCCAATCACAGTACAGGGGACGTGTCTAGGGCGCAGGAACCGTCCAGGGGGCGTTCCGACCAGCAACAGCAGAAATAGAAAACAGATTTACAGAGAAGCTCATATCTGCTAAACCAAGTGACTGAGGTAATGCAACCCAATTACAAAAGTGCTTATTTTTACTGTCCCCATAATCTGAGACATGATCTTTGTAACGATAAAACCCCTTTAAAAATAAAAAAACACTGCTAGGATTGCAGTATTTTCAACAATCTGCCTTCCAAAAAATGGATTTAAAAGCGATCAAAAAGCCTTGTCCCCCCAAAAATGATGCCGATAAAAATGTCAAATCTTCCCACAAAAAACAAGCCCCTACACAGAAAAATAAAAAAAGTTATGGCTCTCAGACTGTGGCGATGCAAAACCGTGTTTTCCTGTTTGAAAAAAAGTGTTTTTATTGTGTAAAAGCAGTAAAACATAAAAAAAAAAATTAAAATGGGTATAGCTGCAATCATATCGACCTGCTGAGTATAGCTAGCAGGTCATTTATACCGCCCGGTGATAGCTGTTAAAAAAAAAAAAAAAAAAAAACACTACCAAGATTGCTGGTCTAAGGAGAGGAAACATTCTGGTTCCCCAAAGCCCAAAAGGTTTTGTGCATGGAAGTTTGCTGGAAAAGTTCTTGCCTCCAGTTTCCGAAACAAAGGTTGCATAATTTTCACAGATTATTGGAGCATGGAAAACTAATTACAGGAGAATATTATGCATCTCTATGAACCAAACTTTTGATTTGTTGATCATCCACCACATTCTCCTCATTTAGCCCCATCCAATTATCTCTTTCCAGAATGTTAAAAAAAGGATTAAAGGATGAAAATTTACAACAAACATGTCATGGGTCACAGAACAGGATAAAACAATTTTTTCTATTTTTTATTATGAATTACAATTACTTTTTGATTAATGCATGAAATGTATATAGTTGAAATGGGATTATGTTGAATAAAAAAGTATTAGTTCAACAACAGCCAACTATATTTCAATAGTATAATTAATATAATATAATAGTATAATTAATTTTAGCATTAAGGACGACATGTATGAAAGGGTTTATTGCCCTTTTTCTGGCGTACAATGCCCCTGACTGAGCCGGCTACTATGTCTAATGCACCTAATGAATGTGTTAAGCGCGTAAGACTCAACACTTTCGAATGCGCCTAACATGAAGGGGTGTTCTGGGGGCGTTATGGAGGCGTGTCCACACTTGTACTATTAGACAAATATATGAATGTGGTTCAGCAAAACTAGGCGCATTAGTGCTCCGACAGGCAGACCTATCTGTGGTCTACCTGAGCCTGAGGAGTCAAGGTGGGGATAGATTTACTGTCAGGGGCAAAAATGTCCAATATTTCTGAACTTACACCAGTACATTAACAAAAAGTAATTTATTATAATTATCAAACTGTATAAAATTTAATTATTTAAATTTAATGAAAAATATGATCATATAAATTAATTTTAAATATATAATATCCAAAAAATATAAAAAATCTCCTACAAAATGTATTTAAAATTAATATCTAAAACAAATTTTACATAAAAAAACCCATTGATTATGTTGTTCAGATTTTTATATTTAAAATGTTTACTACATAGCAATAGCAGGATCAGTACCATAGTTTCTATTCACTGACATGCTATTCTAATGACCTCTTATTTCCAGCCTTTCTATAGTATAACCTTAATACATGTTAGGCGCATTACTTATGCGCCTAAGTTCTATAATGCGCCTAACATATAGGCGAGGCGCGTCAAACTTTTTTCCATTTATGAATGCACAAAAAACACTTTAACACATCAGGCGCATTATACACTGAAAATAAGGGTATGTTCACATGGCTTATTTTGGAGCGCATTTCGACATATATTTTGCGGCGTACTGTGCTTAATAAGCGGGGAAATATGCCCCATAATTACGGTAATCCATAGCTCTCAGAGAGAATTATGGACTACACCTCATCCCCCCGTGCATATAATATGATCATATTGTACGCGCGGGGAGATAAGTGAAATGTCACTTATTTGCGGCGTGTAAGCAATGCATGTCTATGCATGTCTCCCCGCGCCGCGGAAGAACGCTCCCGGAACACACGATGTATTGCGGCGTGTACTGTATGCGCCGCAATACATAGTGTGAACATACCCTTAGTTTCAAAGCCTCTAGATATACTGCCAACATCTGCTTCTGATATAGTGGGCCAAACTTATAAAGCCTGGTTCACAAATGCGTCAGAGATTTTGGGCCACATGTATGAACCTGTTTAGGTCTAAAACTCATTTTTTTTGCCCATAGTAACCTATGGACAAAAAAGTGAGTTTTAGACCTAAACAGGTTCATACATGTGGCCCTTTGTGTGGAACCTCCATCACATGTTCTTTTGGGAATGATAGAAAAATCAGAGAAGCTTCCTATTTTTCAGTCTCAGTGACAAACACCACGGTGGAAACTCGACGGACCCATTATAATTAGTAGGGTCTGTTGGCATCGTGGGTGTCCATTGTGAAACAGAACCCGTGGCTTCCGCTTTTACTTCTGCACTGGAGATTCTGAATGGAACCTCAGATGCACATGTGAAGCAAGACTAAGATAGGATTGGTTTTGGAGGACATCTTTCAAATTGTCTGTTGAATATAGCAGTGCACAATATGGTGACATGGTAGAAAATAATCTGCTGATAACTTTACTTCTCATCTCAAACAGCTCTCAAAATGATGAAAATCATAGTGATTGGGCTCTTATATAATCTGCTCCTCCAAAGCAATGCTGCTGGGGAACACATGGTGAGGATGCAGATTTGCGTTGATATCCTTGCCGATGGTAAATATAATACCTATTTCTATATCTTTGTATGTAGTATTACCTGCAACAAAGAAAATAGCACAATGACAATTTTTAATTCACATAAAACTTGTTAACTTAGTTTTAATCAGTTTCATCATTACTTGATAATTCAAGCTTAACACCAATCTGTCATGTGGTTTATGCTACTTTATCTGAGAGCAAGCTATGATAGAGGGAGAAAAGCTGAGCTCTGTAATAAATAGGTTTATATGATCTTGAATATATCCTAAAACAGAACGTTAAAGTCATGCTTACCCTACCTACATACAGTGGTTGACAGTCTGCTCTGTACATACACTGATACAGGGAAATCTATCAATCAATGCATGTGGGCAGGATCAGCAGAACTTCCACTGTCACTTAAGGAGTCCTATCAGTAGTTTTTTCTCTGCTTTTTACTTAGTGATCCTGCTCCAAATCGTATAAGCCTACAGTGAAGGAAATAAGTATTTGATCCCCTACCAACCATTAAGGGCATGTCCCCACTGCACGGGTTTTTGGCTGGTTTTTCAGCCGGTTTGCGGTTTTTCAGACCGCCTGAAAAACCGTACGAAAATGAGCACAATGGTGCTCTATGGAAAACCCGTGCAGCAGTCCCCACTTCACGGGTTTTCCGTCCGACGGTTTTGCCACCTGAGGTCCGGCCGCAAAACATTGTGGAAGCACAATCTTCCGTCCGGAAACCGTGCTTCTCAATGTGAAGGGGTAGGGCTTTTCTCCGCTCATCGCGTGGGGACGGCTGCAAAACAGGACAAATACTGGCCGGCAAACCGACCAGTATTGGTCCTGTGCAGTGGGAACGCGCCCTAAAGGTTCGTTCACACGGCTTATTTTGGGCACGGATTTCAGCCATATTGTGTGCCATACTGCGCTGCAATACAGCTGGAATCCGTGCCAGCCATTACGGTAATCCACAGTTCTCATAGAGAACTATGGATTCCGTCTCTCCTCCCTGCTCGGCGAATACACCGGGCGGGGAGAAAGTGATATGTTCATTATCACGGTGGTATACGCGCCGTGGTTAATGAAAGTCTATGGGGCCGGCGGGCAGCGCCCCCGCCCCTTACTCAAGCTGTAATTGCGGGCCAAATCCGGCCAGCAATTATGGCTTGAATAAGCCGTGTGCACCCCGCCTAAAAGTTCTGGCTCCTACAAACCAGTTAGACGCTCCAAATCAACTCCTTACCTGCATTAAAGACAGCTGTCTTAAATAGTTTTCAGCGTTTTTCGTTTTCTAAAAACGATGGAAAAACGACTGTAATCATCTCCCATAGACTTCTAATGTAAAACCCTCCTGCTGTCTACACTGAGCTTTTTTTTTACTGGTCGTCTTTTGCAAGCAAAAAATGACAGAGCCGGGCAGAAAATTTACTGCAGGAGTCTATGTAAAGCGCCGGACGTCTTTTGGCGTGTTTTTTGGCGCGTTTTCGCGGCATTTTTTGCCGCGATTTTTCAATGAAAACCCTCCCAGGAGACCCAAGTCCCACCTATAGTGGGTGTAACAAAGGTTATACATTATCAAATCTGCATACAAGTGTCTGATGTGTCCTTGTTTGTACCTTTTGTAATAAAATGATCATGCTTTGGTCGCTAACAATTTTTGCGCAATTCCTATATTTTTTGCTAAAAATAAATTTTTATGGATTTTGGCGTCAGAATCCGTTTTGTTGAGGATTTTGGTGCTAAAAGCCTTTTCTTAACATATTTTGGCGCTAATAAAGTTATCTCGCATCTGACGCCAAAAATAAATTTTTTATGGATTTTGGCTCAAGAATCCTTTTTTTACTTACTTTGGCACTAAAATCCTTTTTTTTTTTACAGATTTTGGCTCTAATTAACTTATCTCACTTCTAATGCAAAAAATCTGGGTTTTTTTACGGATTTTGGCGCCAGTATCCGTTTTTTTCTTTATGGATTTTGGTGCTAAAATCCTTTAACATATTTTGGAGCTAATAAAGTTCTCTCGCCTCTAATGCAAAAAATACGTTTTTTTATGGATTTTGGCGCAAGAATCCGTTTTTTTACGGATTTTGCCGCTAAAATACTTTTCTTTACAGATTTTAGCGCTTATAAACTTATCTCGCTTCTGGCGCAAAAAATCTGTGTTTTTTTACGGATTTTGGCACCAGAATGCGTTTTTTTAAACAAATTTTGGTGCTAAAATCCTTTTCTTTACAGATTTTGGTTCTAATGAAGTTATCTCGCTTCTGACGCCAAAAATAAGTTTTTTACGGATTTTGCGCAAGAATCCATTTTTTTTACGGATTTTGGCACTAAAATCCTTTTCTTTACAGATTTTGGCGCTATTAAAGTTATCTCGCTTCTGATGCTAAAAATAAGTTTTTTTATGGATTTTGGCGCTAAAATCCATTTCTTAACTTTATTAGCGCAAAAATATGTTAAGAAATGTATTTTAGCGCCAAAATCTGTAAAAAAAACTTATTTTTGGTGTCAGAAGCGAGATATCTTTATTAGTGCCAAAATATGTTAAGAGAAGGATTTTAGTGCCAAAATTCGTAAAAAAAACTTATTTTTGGCGACAAACGCGAGAACTTTATTAGCGCCAAAATCCGAAAAAATGCAGGTCTTAGCACCAAAATATGTTAAAAATAAACTTTAGGGGCTAAAATCCGTAAAAAAACGTATTTTTGGCGACAAACGCAAAATAACTTAATTAGTGACAAATTCGTAAAAATGCAGATCTTAGCTCCAAAATCTGTTAAGAAACGTATTTTTGGCGACAAACGCGCGATAACATTATTAGCGGCAAAATCCGTAAAAAGGCAGATCTTAGCACCAAAATCCATAAAAAATGGACTAAAGGGCCAAAATCCGTAAAAAAAACGTATTTTTGGCGACAAACGCAAGATAACTTTATTGGTGCTAAAATCCGTAAAACGACTACAAGATCACATATAAATTCAAAGAGGTGCTTTATTTACCCTTTTGTAGGGTGGAGTTACATCCAATGGCTTAATTTATGCATACATTAAAAAACAGGCTTAAAGACAAGCAAAAAACGTTTGTAAAATACGTGCCAAAAAACGCGCCAAAAAAACGACAGTTTTTTCAGCTGCTTTTGACAGGCAGTGGACAGAAAACTCAGTTTCATAAGCGTTTTTAGTCATTCGTTTTTAGGTCGTTTTTTTGTCCACTGCAGTGTAGACATAGCCTTATAAAAGACTCCTGTCCACAAATTCAATTAGATTAATCTGACTGATTCAATTAATCTACAACATGGGAAAGACCAAAGAGCTTTCTAAGGATGTCAGGGACAAGATCATAGAACTGCACAAAACTGGAATGGGCTACAAAGTTATAAGTAAGACGCTGGGTGAGAAGGAGACAACTGTTGGTGCAATAGTAAGAAAATGGAAGAAATACAAAATGACTGTCAATCGACATAGATCTGGAGCACCATGCAAAATCTCACCTCGTGGGGTATCCTTGATCATGAGGAAGGTGAGAGATCAGCCTAAAACTACACGGGGGAGGGACTTGTTAATGATCTCAAGGCAGCTGGGACCACACTCACCACGAAAACCATTGGTAACACATTATGCCGTAATGTGCCTGATAGGTCCCCCTGCTCAAGAAGGCACAGGAGCAGGCCCATCTGAAGATTGCCAAAGAACACCTGGATGATTCTGTGAGTGACTGGGAGAAGGTGCTGTGGTCAGATGAGACAAAAATTGAGCTCTTTGGCATTAACTTAACTAGCTGTGTATGGAGGAAGAGAAATGCCACCTTTGACCCAAAGAACACCATCCCCACTGTCAAGCATGGAGGTGGAAACATTATGTTTTGGGGTTGTTTCTCTGCTAAGGGCACAGGACTACTTCACTTCATCAATGGGAAAATGGATGGAGACATGTATCATAAAATCTTGAGTGACAACCTCCTTCCCTCTGCCAGAACATTAAAAATGGGTCATGGCTGGGTCTTTCAGCAAGACAATGACCCAAAACATACAGTCAAGGCAACAAAGGAGTGGATCAAAAAGAAGGTCATGGAGTGGCCTAGCCAGTCTCTAGACCTTAATCTCATAGAAAACTTTTGGAGGGAGTTGAAGCGCCGAGTTGCCAAGTGACAGCCTCAAAATCTTAATGATTTAGAGATGATCTGCAAAGAGGAGTGGACCAAAATTCCTCCTGATGTGCGCAAACCTCATCATCAACTACGAAAAAAGTCTGACTGCTGTACTTGCCAACAGGGATTTTGCCACCAAGTATTAAGTCATGTTTGCCAGAGAGATCAGATACTTATTTATCACTGCAAAAGGCAAATACATTTATGTAATTCATACAATGTGATTTTCTGGATTTTATTTTTGATATTCTATCTCTCATTGTTAAAATTAACCTACCCTTAAAATTATAGACTGTTCGGGGGGCATGTATAAAGATCGGCGTGTCGAAGCGCCTGTTTTCATGTTTTTTTCAGTGAAAACTGCGCCTGATGTATGTTGGCGCTGAAGTGCGCTCATACATGCGGGGCAAACTACGACGCCTCCGACAGACAGACCACATTGAAATTGGTTTGCCTGTCGGAGCTGTAATGCGCCTCGCTTTGCCGACCCACATGCATCGGAGATTTCGAATGTGGTGCGTCCCGCCCCAGAACGTCCCTTCATGTTAGCCGCATACCTCAGTGGCGAAGCTTGCGCCTGACAGCGCATTTCTGCGTCCGACAGCGGAGCCGGCACAGTGTGGCACAGTATACGCCTGAAAACGAAAAGCGAAAAGCCTGATCATACATGTCACCCTTCATGTCTTTGTCAGTGGGCAAACTTACATAATCAGCAAGGGATCAAGTAATTATTTCTTTCACTGTACAATATATATTACAGAGTTCAGCTTCTCTCTGTGTTACATCCTGATTTCAGATACGGTGGCATAAATCACCTTCTACATCAACATGGCAAAAACCCTTTTGGTTTGTGTATTACTATCAAGTGTTATCATAGGATTATTGTATAGGCCAAAACCACCATTGAAATCAATGTTTACACATGTAAGGAAAAACTTTGATACTCATTACTGTTGTCACAGGTCAAATAGCATTGTGGAAATAAAGGCACTCACATACATACATATATCACATCCAATACTAGATAAAAGCGGGGTGCAGGCGATAAAAAAAGCCCGGGCCCAAAAAGACTCCACATTCAATATCCAAGTAGAAAATTCGCAGCACTCACATGGCAGTAGTGAAAAAATGTGTTGTTTATTCCCACATAATCAAACCGACGTTTCGGCCCTCTCACAGAGCCGTTTTCAAGTGAATATATATATGGATATATATATATATATATATATATATTTTTTTGGATATATTTATATTATATATATATAATATAATTATATTACATTTATATAAAAAGACACATCTGCATGTTTTTCTCATATCTGACATGAAATCAGTATAAAAATGATTTTATTTGCCAAATGCCAGAATGAGGGAAAGAATTTTAAGGCATTTTTATTACTTTCTGCAAAGTCAAAAGTTTCCATACGTTTCATTAGTATTTGGTAGCATTGCCCTTAACCCCTTCACGACCTTGGCCGTATCCATACGTCCAGGTGGTTTGGGGGTTCACGCACCTGGACGTATGGTTTACGTCCAGAGGATCGCGCGAACTTAAGGCAGAGTTCCCCCGCGATCGGCGCGGGGTTTTCAGCTGTATATTACAGCTGACATCCCGCGCTCGGCCCGACCCGGATCGCTCCGGGGGGGGGGGGGGGGGGGGGGTTTTAACCCCTTAAATTTAAATCGCGCCCGATCGGGTCGCAAATAATTAAGAGAGACGCAGGGAGGGTTTCGCTCCCTCCTGCGTCTTGTCGGGCAGCAGCGCACGGATTCGGGCGATCCTTTGCAGCTCCTGCTCCTACAGACACCAACGGAAGGCAGTGAATGCCTTCCGGGTTGTCTATGACGTCACGACGCCCCGGTGCCTGTGGGCATGCCCGGAATCGTGACTGACGTTACCATAGGACCAGTCATAGCAACAAGTATGCATGATTCCAATTGAATGAGGGATCTGAATATCTCTCATTCAAATCCCCTATGGGGAAAAGTAAAAAAAATTATGTGAAAAAAGTAAAAAAAGTGAAAAACAAGTGGTTTTACAAACACAAAAAATAACATAAAAACACGTACACCGCCCTTTTACCCTTTACAAAACGCAATCGCCCCAAAAATGATCAAAAATAAATAAAGTACCCATATTTGGTATCACGCGTGCGTAACGACCTGCCCTATAAATCTGTCATTTTAAATTAACCGTCGGTTGAACGCTGTAAAAAAAAAACAAAAAAACAATCACAGAATTAAGATTATTGTTCACCCCGCGACATAAAATGGAATAAAAACCCGATCAAAAACTCCTAGAAACGCAAAGTTGTCAAATTAAAACGTATTTTCATCCGCAAAAAAAAGTCCTCATACAGCTCTGTATACGGAAAAATAGAAAAAATTTTATAGCTCTCAGAAGATAGCGATGCATAAAATTGTTTTAAACACACTAAAAACACTTTTCTTTTTTTTTAAGTGCTTCAGCTTAAAAAACTATATAATAGGGTATCGCCATATTGTAGCGACCAAAAGAGTAAAGCTAACTTTCACGGATATTGCATGGTGAGCCGGGTTAAAAATAAAAATAAAAAACCCTACTAGGATTGCAGTATTTCTTCCCCCTGGCCTCCAAAAAATGGATTTAAAGCGTCAAAAAGCCTTGTCCCCCAAAAATGATACTAATAAAAACGTCAACTCATCTTGCAAAAAAACAAGTCCCTAACAGCTCCCAAACACAGAAAAATTTAAAAGTTATTTGGGTCTCGGAAATTTTGGCGATGCAAAAACGTATTTTCCTGGTTGAATAAAAGTGTTTTTTATTGTATAAAAGCAGTAAAACATAAAAAAATATACAAATTGGGTATCGGTGTAATCGTTATTGACGCTGAGTAAGCTACCATGTCATATATACCGTACAGTGACCGCTATAAAAATAAAAATAAAAAACACTACCAAGATTGCTGTATTTTGTTCAAAAAATTCACAAAAAAACCTTAATAAAAAGTGAATAGATCATATGCACCGATAATGGTCCAATAAAAACTTCAACTCATCCCCCAAAAAACAAGCCATACCAGCTTCTGCACACAGCAAAAAAAAAAGTTATGGCTGTCAGAATAGGACAAATAAAAACGCATTTTTTATAGACGTATTTCTACTGTGGTAAAAGTAATAAAACAGAAAAAAATATTTTTAAAATCTATATCTTGTAATTGTACCCACCCCTTAGTAAAGTTATCACATCATTTACACTGCACGGCGAATGATGTAAAATTTAAACTCAAAAAAAACAATGACCGAATGCGTTTTTTCCCCCATTTTCATTGCCAATGCTAAAAAAAAACTATGGGAAAAACCTTTTTGCATCCAAAATGCACAGTACACCCCCTAGATGAGATTCCTGATGGGTGTTGAATCCAAATGGGCGACTTCTGGAAGGTTTCGCCTGTTCTGCTACTTTGGGGCTTTGCAAATGCGACATGGCCACCAAAATCTGCGTTCAAAGCCAAAAAGCGCTCCTCCTTACGCCTGCTTTGCGCCCAAACAGCAGTTTACACCCACATGTTGGGTATTGCCCAACTTGGAAAAAAATTGCTTAACAAAGTTTTAGGTTTTTTTTTTTCCCGGATTCCTTGTATATATGAAACATTTTTTAAACTAAATTTGCAAATTATTGGAAAAAAATGTTTTTAATTTTTACAGCCTTATGCTAAAAAAAATTTGGAATCACGTGTGGGGTCTTTATACTCAATGCACCCTGGATTATTTTTAAGGGGTGTAGTTTCCAATTTTGCGGTCTATTTAGGGGTGTTTATTAAGTTTTAGCACCTTAGGGTGTCCAAACCCGAAATGGCGCCTAAACAAAATCTATTGAAAATGAGACCTGAGTATAGTAGGTTTCTCCTCCTATTCTGGGGTTTATGGGTGAGCCCAAATAATGCCTAGGGCACATATGGGATATCTCTAAAAAACGGCAGACCTGGGGGAATTGATATTAAGTTGCATTTACCTAGTCACATTTACTGTTTCCCGTGAATAATGGTAAATATTGAAAATCTGCAAAAAAAAGTGAAATTTTGAAATTTCACCTCCCCTTTGCTTTAATTTCTGTGAAAAATTAAGGGTTATCAAACTTCCTAAAAAAGTGTTGTAATACGTTTAAGGGGTCTAGTTCTCAGATGGGTCATTATGGGGGTATCTAACATGCAGGCCCCTCAAAGCCACGTCAGAAACTGGAGTGGTCCCTAAAAAAATGTTTATTGCAAATTTTCTTGAAAATGTGGAAAATTAATACTAAATTTCTAAAACCTCTAATGTCGTAAAAAAAAAAAAGACATTTAAAATTGATGCCAACTATAGTGGAATATGGTAGATGCTAGTTATAAACTATTTTGTGGGGGAATAATTATCTATCTGCACGCAGAAATTTTGCAACTTTCAAAATCGCAAATTTTTTTTCCCAAAATTTTATGAAATTTTTGATATTTTTCACAAAAAAACAAGGATTTTATGGATAAAAATTTCTTACTAACTTAAAGCACAAATGTGTCACGAGAAAACAATCTCTGAATCACATGGCTAGGTAAAAGTGTCAAAAAGTTATTCTCACATAAAATGACCCTATGCAGATTTCAAAAATAGGGCTGGGTCAGGAAGGCCAAAACAGGCTGGGTCCTTAAGGGGTTAAACTGTATGACTTGAGTCAAACATTTTGGATATCCTTCCATAGGTTTCCCACAATAGTTGGTAGGAATTTTGGCCCAATCCTCCTGACAGAACTGGTGTAACTGAGCCATGTTTGTAGGTTACCTTGCTTCGCACCTGTTTTTTCAGCTTTGCCCATACATTTTCAATTAGGATTGAGAAACAGGGGTTTTTTGATGGCCACTCCAAAACATTGAACTGGTTATCCTTAAGCCACTTTGTAACTAGTTTGGCAGTAGCTTTGGGTCATTGTCCATTTGGAAGACCAATTTCCTCCCAAGCTTTAACTTCCTGGCTGATGTCTTGAGATGTTGCTTCAGTTTTGCCACAGAATCTCCTTTCTTCGTGATGCCATCTATTTTGTGAAGTGTACCAGTCCCGACTGCAGCAAAACAACCACACAAAATGATGCTGCCACCCCCGTGTTTCACAGTTGGGATGGTGTTCTTAGACTTCCAAGCTTCTCCCTTTTTCCTCCAAAAGTAATGATGGTCATTATGGCCTGTTTCAATTTTAGTTTCGTCAGACCACAAGACAGCTCTCCAAAAATGTAGGTCTTTGTTCCTGTGTGCATTTACAAACATTAATTTGTCTTTTATATGTTTCTTTTGCTGTAATGACTTCTTCCTGGCAGACTGGACTTCCAGCCCATGTTGATACAGTACTTGTTTCACTGTGGATAATGACACAATATTACAAGCTTACACCAGCATCTTCACAAGGTCTTTTGCTTTTCCTCTTGGGTTCATATGCACATGTCAGACCAATGCACATTCATCGCTGAGACACAGAAGGCGCCTCCTTCCTTAGCGATATGATGGCTGGACAATCCCATCTTGTTTGCACTTGCATATAATTATTTGTACAGATGTACGAGGTACCATCAGGTGTCTGGAAATGGCACCTAAGCATGAACCAGACTTGTGCAAGTCACAATTCTCTGCCTGATATCTGGGCTGATTTCTTTACACTTTCCCATGATGTAACACACAGAAGCAATGTGTTTTTAGTGTGGTTTAAAATAGATCCACAGATGTGTCTCTAATCAAGAATACTAAATGAAAAGCTTGTCCAGCACTCGGTAGTAAAAAAAAATGTACAAAAAACTTTATTGTCCCATAATGGAAAAGATCAAATCAAACAACCGACATTTATAAAACTAGATGACGCGTTTCGGGTCTACTATGACTTTTCCCCCTCCGAAGACACTCTTGCCTCTCACTCAGCCAACCAGTAAGTTCTACACTGCACTGACGAGGGGCAAATACCCCGAAACAGCTGTCTGTAGTTGAACTTAACTGGTTTGGCTCAAATCCCTTTCACATTGCTAGGCTCCTGTGAGCTACATGTGAACTGAGGATAACTTCATCCAATAGAGTTCGCTGTGGAGCTCCTCAGCTCTTTTCCCATAAGCCATTGCTTTATGCAAAACAGTCAGTGAGGTCTGAATGGCAAGTAAACCCTCACACCGACCAATTTATTGGTTCCTCTCCTTAAGGAGAGACTTTTCCCCTTTCCGAAGCCACACTTGCCTCTCACTCAGCCAACCAGTAAATTCTACACTGCACTGACGAGGGGCAAATACCCCGAAACAGCTGTCTGTAGTTGAACTTAACTGGTTTGGCTCAAATCTCGTTCACATTGCTAGGCTCCTGCGAGCTACATGTGAACTGAGGATAACTACATCCAATAGAGTGAGCTGTGGAGCTCCTCAGCTCTTTTCCCATAAGCCATTGCTTTATGCAAAACAGTCAGTGAGGTCTGAATGGCAAGTAAACCCTCACAACAACCAATTTATTGGATCCTCTCCTTAAGGAGAGACTTTTCCCCTTCATAAGGACCCTTAGTCATAACAGTTATAATGGAAAAGATAAAATCAATATAGTAGACCCGAAACGCGTCATCTAGTTTTTTAAATGTCGGTTGTTTGATGTTATCTTTTCCATTATGGGACAATAAAGTTTTTGTACATTTTTTTTTACTACCGAGTGCTGGACAAGCTTTTCATTTAGTATTCTGGATTTGTTGCATCGGTGGCTGGGTGTGAGTCCGTGCACCGAGGGATCTGCTTTCTACACTGACTGAGGAGTATATGGTTAGCTGTTTTTTCTGTCTTTCCTCATTATTTATATGTGTCTCTAATCAACTCAGATGTTGCCAAAAAAAACTATCAGAAGCTTCCAAAGACATGACATCATCATATGGGCTGTTCCAAATTGTTTAAAAGCATAGTAATGCTAATGTATGGAAACTTTTGACTTTGCAGAAAATAATAAAATGCCTTAAAAATTATCTCTCTCATTATTCTGGCATTTGGGAAATGTAAAAAAATGTTGATAATCCTAATTGACCTAAAATTGGTAAGGTTTATTCTGATTTCATGTCAAATAGTGAGAAAAACATGCATATGTGTCTTTTTATATAGTGTATGTAAACCTCTGTTTTAGCTGATAAATATATATATATATATATATATATATATTATATATATATATATATATATATATATATATATATATATATATATACATACACACCACTCACAAAAATTAAAAAGTTAGATATTTGGTTTTTGATTGAAATTTCAGGATGAAAAAAATTTTGTTCAATTTTTTCATGTTTTTTTGCACAACTTGCTGATCCTAACAGGAGCAAAAGGGGGTTGTCTCACTACATCGATTATCTTACCTCGTCCTGTTTTCTTGGTTTCATTTTGAATTAGGGGGTGTTTCGGCTTTTACAAGGCTGAGAGAAGGGGGGGTCTGTACAAATGGGCCACATGCTGGCAGCCATCAGAAGATTGAACAGGTCTGTAGCTATAACAACCTGAGGACTGATGCACCCATACAAAGGGATACCGAATAGGTAGACACTTTTTAATGGACACATATTAAAAAGTGAATTTGTTTTTACAAGTCTTAAACATAAAAAGCAATCCTTTATTTAAAAACCCCCCCTTTAATGTCAAAATTCACAACAGATGTTTGATCCCTGATCTACCTAATAAATTTCAAGCACGTTTAAGGGAGGTGAGAGGGAGCCAAGTGTTATGTCAGACCATGCGTAACCGTTCATCAGCATGAAATTTTATGTTCTTCTGAAAACTTTAACCAAAAGCCAGTGTCCTTAACTTTTGTGAGTAGTGTGTTGTTATTATAATATTCATAGTTGAAACCCCTAAAGAAGCATTTATGCTATCACATACATAAAAAAAACTTTGGATTTGGTTACATTTTTTTGATAAAAGATGTTTAAAGCTGCCCCGACTTTAGTGACTAAAAATCGGGCAGTCCTACCCTTCTTTACCTCCAATCGAGCCAATAGGCCCTCGTGGGTCAACCGCCCTCCTTTTTCAGAGGGGAAAAAATAAAAAAAACCCAAACCCCTGCAAAGCTGCCCTTTTTATACACCCTGTGAAGGGGGCGGGGACAAAAACCCCAAAATTGAAGCACCCCTTCCTTAATATGGGTTAAAATCAATGTCACCAAGAAACGTATGTTTCTGCACACAAAAAAAAATTTTGAAAAAACGTTGAAAACCCTGGGTGCCACTGGCAGGGGTGCGGACAATGTAATTTTTAATTACCACAAGACCGCCGCCAGGCCATTTCCAAAAAGGGCTTTTACACAACTGGAAATCCCTAAAGAAGCATTTAGTATCATCAACATGAAAAAATTTTGGATTCTGGGTCACATATTTTGATCAAAAGATGTTTAAGCTGCCCACGACTTTTTTCATGTATGATTTTCATGTATGATTTTCAGAACACTATAGAAATGGAAACTCTGATTGGTTGCTATTGGCAACAAGGAAAGCTTTAGCGTAACATTTTTTTTTTGGGGCCCCTTATTTTGTTGTTTACATAATACATTTGCACATATAAGACGAAGGGGTGGGGTTTTGCAGGTTTTTTTTTTTTTTTTTTATATAAATTTTTTTTTTTAAAAAATTTTAAAAAAAATATAAACACACAAAAAAAAAAAACAAAAACCCCCCAAAACAAACCCACCCCAAAAAGGGGGGGGTTTTAAAACCATAAGGATAACCAAATAAAGGGAAATGGGGGGTGTATCAATTCCTTTTTGGGAACTTTTATATGGGGGGGGAAAAAATTTAGATGGGGTGTTGACTGTGTTTTTCTTTCTAAGTCGGCCATTTTGGGGATCCACTTTATTTTTTCCAATGGGAAGAGAGTATGTAAAACATAAAATTTTATTGGAATTTCACAAAAAAAACAATGGTGGGGCTTGGGGTTTTTAACGAACTTTATTCTTTCATGAGTTACTTACAAGTTTATGACCATTTTAAAATTGTTTCAAAGTGTTTCCCCCCATTAGTTGTATTGTCAAGCCCCCCTTTCTACCACTCTTGACACACTGTTCAACACCACAGAAGAAATGTAGACAGGCTTCCATTATCCTTTTTTTCAGATGCTGACATTCGACTTCACAGCTAGCAATTCCTTTAAATGACCCCAAGATAAATCTAAGGGGGGCAGATTGGGAGACCTTGGTGGCCATCAATGGCCCACACGACAAAACCCATTTTTTTTTTGGAAACATTATGTAGGTGTGGACCCGACAACCTAATGTTTGGGGGGGACCATCTTTTTGGAAAAACTCAGGAACGTGCCATTTCAGTGCATAAAGAGGGGAAAAATCATCATGAGAAATTTTATATATCCCGTGGCATTGAGGGTTTTCCCCTGATGAAGAAAGGCCCCACTATCTTGTACCCCCATATACCCCCACCCTACCCTAATTTTTTTGGGCCCAAAAGTCTTTAAGGGATCTATCCACTGTGGGTTATTGTAAACAATACGGTGGTTTTTTTGTTAACTCACCCTTCAAAAAAAACTTGCCTCATCACCCAACTAATGTTTTGTAAAGTAGGGGCCCTTCCCAATTTTTTTTTTGCCATTCTCAAATTCAGTGCGCCACTGGATATCCCTCGCTGAATGCTGCAGAAGGGATGTTTTTCCCGATGCCCCCTCTCCAGTGCATGCGGCGAGTGCTAGCTTGGGTCATGGAAGAAGCTAGAACATCACTGATTTTTTCATTTTGACAGTTTTCTTCTGTCCACATTTTGGGGAAATCCAACACTGAACCTGTCTCAAGAAATTTGGGAAACAGTTTGCTAACTTTGCATGGGAATGGGGGGTCTGTAGGGGGCTTCATTGAAATCTGCTGCAATGACCCGGGGGACGTGTTCACCAAAAACCCAAAACAATTTATATCCGCTCCCCAGATGTTAACCTCTACAAATGTCAATGGCTGTAAAAAAAGAGAAACTAATAAATAACTAATGAAAGAATAAAGTTTCTTAAAACCAAAACACCCATTTTTTTGTTCTTGTTTGATGTTTACTTACCCTTTCCCTTTGGAAAAAAAAAAGTTGGATCCAAAAAGACGACTTCAAAATGGTGCCTGGGCAACACCCCTTTGAAAAGTTTTTTCCCCCTCCCACATATAATGTGCCATAAAACAGGAAATTGATATCACCCCATTCCCCTTTTATTTAGGGTTTTCCATATAAATGGCCCACCCTGTACTATATAAATATATAAATGTACTTCCTGCCTGTCGGGATGAGAACACAGAAGTAAAGAGGAGTGCGTCCTTTGGGAGCTTCAGTGCAGCAACAATGGGGGACAGGTAGGTGAATATATAATTTTTTTTTTTTTTAAAGAACCCCTTTTAAAGACCACCCATGAAAATATTTCGTAAAAATAAAAAATGATAATAAATAAAATTAATGTATGTACTAAACTACTGAATTTTCTTTCTACACATTTTAAAGCTATAACTAATTCTCTGAATCAAATTGAACAATCTGCACTGAAGAAATATTTTGGCGATCTAACTATACAAATGGGTAAACGGAAATGGTTGAGTACAAATGCATGGCACAAGAAGCAGTCAAAAGTGTAAGGATAGGCAAAATGTTTTAAAGTATATTATTTAAATTCCCTTAGATAGTGAAGCGATCATGGCTGCAAACTACGGGGCATTTAAAAACAATGGAGGCATTTATTAAGTTTTTTTTTTGGGGCCCAAAGGGGTTTGAGAAAAGCAATTTTAAATTATTGTTTAACAATGATTGTTTTTCAATTACAGTACTCAGCTTTGATTAAAAACCAGATGTCAATCTGAGTGGTAGGAAACTGTTTCCCCACAGATGAATGGGGCTACGCCTTTTTTTTGCCGGCTTAACCAAAAAAACCCGTAGATTCTTGTCCAAGAAGAAGAAAAAGGGCTATGCCAAAATTTGATGGGCTCAGACCCCACATTTTTGAAAGGTAAAGAATGTAAAAGCCCTAGACAAAAAAAAAGTCTTTCCAAACCAATAACCCCAAAAAAAAAAAATATTATAAATTTTTAAAAAATATAAAATTTTAAAATAAAAATTAATATCAAGAAAAAATTTAAATATAAAATTTAAAAGAAAGTATAATAAAAATAAAAAACCCAAAACAGTACGTGAATCCCCCTTCCAGCGGGGCAGTTATAAGGTATTGTCATTAAGTGATTACAAAAACCCTCCGCAGGCTAGTAATAAAATAAAAGATGTTAAAATGTAATTTCAGTTAGTAAAAAGTATGGTAGTAATGTTGTTTTGGGGACCTAAAATCCCCGGAGACCCTTTTTGTTGATTACGCCCTATGTAAATAAAAAAAAAAAAAAAACAGGGTAGGAAATAAAATTTCAACGGTGATCAAGATCTGAATTAAAATTCATTTAATTTCATTTAGTGAAAAAGAAAAAATATTGAGAGAAAAAAAGTTCGTAAAAAGTTTCCACAACATGCAAAATCCTGACCTACTGCCCCACATTTGGATGAACAAAAATTTTATTAGAATCTAAAGGTACAAAAAGATACATTTAGTAAAATTTTAATGAGAAAAAACAAAAAATATAAAAATCTGAACAAAATGTTATAATTAACATAATTATTTTTTCATTACAAATTCAACTCAGTGAACTGCATCAGTGTCTACAGAGAAGGAGAAGACAGTTTTAGAATAGAAAGGCAAATGTTCTTAACTATGATGTTCTTAACCATTATAACCACAAATTGAGATTGACAGTTGTGTAGGAAGGAGAGCATTGAGCTATAAAGAGAAACCTTTAAAGGGAACCTGTCACATAGGTTATGCCCCCCTTGCTGAGGGCAGCACAAGCTAGTGTCCCTTTTCCCCCGTTTTTGAAGATGCAGCAGTTTTAGGCATTTACCCTCAAATCTTATTCAGAGTAGGTGTTAGCTCCACCCACCAAAGGCTAGCGCCGCCCACTGACAGTTATTTACATGTTTCTACCTATTCAAAGTAATAGGTTTGTCAGTTGAGGTGGGCGGGGCTAGCCTCAGGTGGGCAGGGTTTGAAAAAAACTGACACTCTGAAGGACTCTTCGAATGACTCTTCTGGCTGAAAACTGAAAGATTTGAGCTTTAAAATTTACACGAAAACCCCAGCATCTTACAGAATAAGGGACACAGCGCTGGAAACAGAAGGTCGGGACACTACCTTGTTCTGTCCTCAGCCAGGGGAGCAAAAATTATGTGACAGGTTCTCTTTAAAAGTATGATTGACTTTTATGAACTTCTGTTCTTTTCCATAGACACTAATGGCATTCATTAAGTTGAATTTCTAAGGAAAAATTAATAATGTTAATTATAAAATTTTGTTCTGATTTCTATATTTCTTATTTTTTCTAATTAAAATCTTACAAACCATATGGGATATATGTATGGAAGCTGTCTAGGTTTAAGACTGTCTGTCTTTGTTGCCCATAGCAACCAATCAGAGCTCCTGTCTCATTTTTTCAGAGCACTATATAAAATGAAAGGGGAGCTCCGGTTGGTTGCAATGGGCAACAAAGGTTTAGTTCTAGACAGTTTTCATACATGATGCCCTATATTTTTATACTTTTAGATTGTAATTAATTTTTCGTTCATCCAAATGTAGGTATAAACTTTTTATGAACATTCAGTTTTTTTTTTTTAAACTAAGTTAAATGAAACAAATTTTAATAAGATGTTAATCACTGTTGAAATTTTATGTTCCTGCTCTCAGCCTGTATTCTACATAGGGCAGTAGCCGACACCCGAGGTCTCGCAGGAACCCGATGGGCGCCAAAGAAACATCACTACGATACTTTATGTTCACTGAGATAATATTATAATGGCTTTTATTTTATTTAAAGTCTGCTGTGATTTGTTTGTAATCACTGATAATACTATAATACCTCCTTAACTACCCGATTAACAACGAGATTTATCTAAGATGTTGTATTGGTTTTATAATTTTATATTCATTTTCTATTATTTTAAATAAATATAATTTTATATTACTTTTATATTATATAATATTTAAATTGATGTGAAATAATTGTATCTAGTTTTATAATTATCATAACGTAGTTTAGATCACTTTAGTGGTGTTATTTGTCTGGATTAGGTGGTTCTAAAAGTTGTTTTATGCTAGATTGATTTAGAGTGATTTTAATATTTTCATGTCATCCAGAGAATTCTCTTTTTATGATTCAGGATACCAGTTACAAGTGTCCAATTGGAAATTTTGCCAGAAGCTCAGATGTTATCAAGCAACAGTTTTGAAATAAGATTTAAAAGTAATGTAAAGTATTGAGAAAAAACGTAAGTTCAACCAATGTAAAAATCTCGAAGTGAGAAAAACGTCATTTACTTCTTCCCACTGCAGCGATTTTTGTTTACATAGTTTAAATTTTTTTCTTTTCTGCCTTTAAATGGAAAAATAATAAAAGTGAAATCTTGTGGGATGGAACATGAAAAAAACACAATTACTCAATTTTGGGATGTATTACTTTTATTGCGCTCACTGTACAGTATAAGAGGCATGTTATTTATATAATGTAGGTCACTGCAATTCGAGCAATATCAAATATTTAAGGGTTTCACTACTTTAATTTTTTTTATTATTATTTTTTAAGTTGCTTTTCAGCACCATTTTCTGAGACCAATAACTTTGTTTTTTGCCACCTATCGAACTGAGTAAGGGCTTGTTTTTTGAGAGGTCAAAATTTATTGATACCATTTTAGGGTACGTGCAACTTTTTGATCTGTTTTTATTTCAATTCTTTTGGGTAAGCAGAGTGACCAAAAAAATGCAATTTAGGCAGTGGGAATATTTTTTTCTACACCAATCAATGTGCAGGATAAACATTTTTATATTTTAATAGATCAGACATTTACGGATGCAGCAGTTTGTTTCCTGTTTCCTGGCGTGTGAGTGGTTGTTTATCAGTATTTTTGCATGTATGGTATTGTGGCTTTTCTGCATAATGGTGTGAACTGGTACTTATTCAATATGCAGTTTTTTTACTAGGCAATTGTTTTCCTAGTTGATGGGTGTGTGAGCAGTTGTTCATCAGTGAGCTGCATCTGCCTAATTTCTCCCCAGTAGCTTGGGAGTTATATTGCCTCCTACAGAGAACAATTAATTTTCCAGCCATTGAGCTGTAAGTATGGCCTTGTGTCTGTGTTTTCAATATAAAAATTATATAAAAATAAAGCCTAACATATCAAGGAATAAAGCTGAAAAAAATAGTAGAATAACCAAGCAAAAACAAACGTTATAGTGTTCAAACCTGCGTATACTAAGGAAAAGGAAAATGTGCCTGGTCAGGAAAGGGGTAAATGGGCCAGTCAGAAAACGGTTATACAATGTAATAACAAAGTGCTTTCTTTTACAGTTCAGTACACTCCCAGAAGCATTGGTTTAGGTGGAAGTAGCCTTTAACAATAAAATATGTATTTTTTATTTATTTTAGGTCATTCCAGAGTGGAAAGAAAAAGTCACAAAACAATTATCTCTTCTTATACCTTAACGTTATCCTGATTCTGCGTTTCAAAGTAAATACAGATAAAATTATTTATTACTTGCAGGAATGCCAAGTCTTTTTAACGTATCATGATACTGATCTGTAAGTATTATAGGCAAAGGTATAATAAACAGAATATGGCCAAACATAAAAAATTGTTATAACTGATCATTTCCCTGACCAGTGAAGCATGTATTTAACATACTTAGAGAGAATGTGATACCAGAAAATGAAAATTCTATATTGACTATAGTTTTTATGAATTTGTATTTTTTATTTATTTTTTTATTTCTCTTTTCATTGATTTTTGAAACTTTAACTAACAAAACACAGAACACAGAGCATGTGATGAACACAATAAAGGCTTCAGATCAATAGTAAAAAAAAAAGCACTGAAGGTCACAGACATGAGAATAATTAATATTGTGCTTCGAATGTGAATCCAAATTCGACCCATATTCATGCAATTCATTGTTGGTTGACTCATTTTGATTTTTAGCAAAAATAAGTAAAAACACTCCAAATTTGTTTTTTTAAGTGGTTTGAATGGATTAATTTAGCCATTTTTTGGTGCTTCTGGTCCTCTGACACTGTTGCTCTGCCATCACATCCAGTCCAACGCACATTAGGATTACCTTTATGACAAAAGGCTGGAAGTAATGTCAGACACAAGTGACATTGGAGTGACAGTGCTATGAGACCAGAAGCACTGGGAAACTGGTAAACTAATCCATTAAAAACTAATAAAAAAAAAACCTTAATTCTAATCTAGAATTTAGAATTTGGGTCAGAGTGAAAAAATTTGCGTTCAGAACTTCCTTGACCAGAATTTTTTCACAAATTCTATTAAACCTCTGTCAAACTGAATAGGGACAGAATCAAGCAACACTAACTATAATAAAATGTAACACTTCTGTTATAAAGGCGGAGGCATCTACCTACACAGCAACCACTATACAGGTTAGGCAGCACACTCACAACACTCTCTCATAGAAGTTAATGAGTATGGTGTGCGAATCTTTGCTTCTTTCATTTTGCACTGGTTTATCCAAACTTGTAAAAAAAAAAATTTGACATCCTGTATCAATATTTTTTTTTTACTCTGTTCCTAGCCCTAAACATTACCCTAACAATAAGGTGCAGATAGGTTTTAAGGCTTTTTTTGGATTAAGGGTGCTTTCACATGGTGCGTTTTTGGTGCGTTTTTTTGGATACGTTTTTTGTGCAGAAGGCACAGCAATTAATGCTGTACATTGTTGCACAAAAAACGCATCCAATAAAACGCACCAAAAACGCGCCGTGTGAAAGCACCCTAACTTACCTATCTGCATTGCTTTCAGCTCCACCAGCACCTGCTAATGCGATTCATAGATTTGGAAGGTTATATAGAGCAAGAGTTATCCTTTTGAGCTATTCTGACCAACCAATGAGGATCCAGATTAGGGGATTTCTGACTAATATCTCGAAATCCACTGATGTGTTACTTAAAAATGTTTTTTTAATCAGCTATTCCCTTTAAGTACAACTCCACTTTTAACAAGGTAGTCTATTGTAGAACTATAGGCTCTAGCAACGGGACATGCATAATTGAGATAACATTAAGACACTTATCCCCTAGTAGCCAATACTATAGTTGTAACAAGACAGTGTACCACTATGCAATATTTTTGTTATATTTTTAACATATGTGCATTTTCTAGAAGATCTGAGAACCTTGATTTGGGTCCAGTGAAAGTAGCGGTGAGTATAAGTTTGTGAACATCATATTAAGGAAACAATATTAATGTGTCAATGACAGAATCAGTCTATCAGGTTCAAAATACTGTCGGTAAATTATATAACACATTGTGTTTGCAGCCACTGTAAGGGAAATCCATAGAGCTTACTCCATAAACTTATTTAGACTCCCTTCAGAGGTAGTCCCAAAGTTACAGAATTTTAGCACCTAAATCAATAATAATAACATTCTTTATTTATATAGCGCCAACATATTCTGCAGCACTTTACAGTTTAGAGGATATACATACAGACATTACACATTAAAAGAACTTACAGATGAGGCACAAGGTATGAGTGCCCTACTTACGAGAGCTTACAATTTATTATGGTGTATGGGTGAGACGAAAGGTTAAGAAGTCTATCATACATGAAAAAACTTTGAGATTTTTGGTTTGCATATTTTTGATCAAAAAATGCTTAAGCTGCCCACGACTTTCAACGTCATCTCAAATCGGGCAGTCCTATACTATCTTTACCTCTCAATAGAGCCAAATCCAGGCCTCTCACTGGGTCAACCGACCTCCATTATTCAGAGAGAAAAAAATAAAAAAAACACACCAAACCTGCAAGCTGCACTCTTATGACAGCTTGTGAGAGTGGGCGTGGTGTAGAAAACCAAAATGGAGGCACCCCTTCCTCCCCATATAGATTAAAAGCAATATACACCAAATACAACGTATGGTTCTGCACAAAAAAACATTTCTGAAAAAACACTATGCAAACCTGGGTGCCACCGGCAGGGTTGCGGCACACATTTTATGTATATATATATATTATAATTATATTATGTAATACAAAAAAAAAAACACACACACCACTGCCAGCGGCACACGGCTGCAAAAAGGGCAATACATTACATGGAAATCCCTAAAGAATCATTTATGCTATCTATCATACATGAAAAAACTTTGAGATTCTTGGTTTGCATATTTTTGATCAAAAAATGCTTAAGCTGCCCACGACTTTCAACGTGATCTCAGATCGGTTAAGAAGTGCTCAGTTTACAATGGTCCAGCCATGTTACATAAATAGGGGTGGTTTACATAAAAGTTGGGTGAACCTGCCACCCAGACAGTACATCTATATACAGATAAGTGCCTGCGAGTGCCCAAATGAGTGTTATAGCAGGTGGGGATTAGCAATCAATGGATTATGGAGTCTACATCAAACAAACAGAACTCTAGTCCTTATTTAGATGAATTGTACAGTTAATCAGTAAAGAATTGTGGACCTAAAATGCTGTGATATCAAAATGCAGTCCTTTGCTTGTTTACCCCCTCATGTAAAATAGATAACTTTACATCACTCTGCTGTTTAGGGTGTATGGAGCTGGCTCATACATCCATAACTGGCAAATGTCAGCGGTTAATTACAACCAGCTGAGACCAGAATCACAGATAAGTCAGATCCCAGCAATTTAAGTACTTAGATGCCAATGCTGTAATAGCAAACCTTTAGTCAGAGCCTCGATCCCCCCACATCACTCCTCCCGCAACTAGATCGCCAGGCGCCACATAGTTACCATGGTTGCCTTTAGGCCTGCCATGATTGTACACCTATTACACACTATGGGATCATATGGGACTTTGTAGAATAATAAAGGGAAAAAATGTCAATGTCTATGAATGGAGAATCGTTATTCAGACATATAGCATCCAGAGCAATCACCCACCAGATTTCATATGACCAAATTTATGATATGCAATTCATTTCAGGAAATGTTTTCTGATCCACTTTTGTGATTGTCAGCTTAACACTTTTTATATTCTTTTTAGATATGCAAGATTTTCGACAAAATTGTTGCCATATTGAATGAAAAGTGGAAGGGTAAGTTAAGGCATTGGGGTAAACTGGTGGCACTTAAATAAAACTTACATGGTCCCGTTGCAAAAAAAATCAAGAAGCACCAATGAAATATGAGTTCTAAACAATGTTGCAGTTTTCACAAAGTGCTACTAGAACTACGTGAGGCTCAGGTGTTACACTGTACTTTGCCTTCACCTTCAAAATCAGTATACTGACCATTCCTGACCTGATCAAGCATTAACTCCGCATGCACTGAGACTACGTTAGCATTACAAACCAGAAGGGGAAAAATAAGGTTTGATGATGACAAATTTAAATTCAACAACCATTGCTTTTATATTTTTCCATCAGTGAAATTGTATTTCGATTGTATTTTTTGGTACGAGTCAACATTTTTTAATATAAACATTATATATAAATTATTTATTTACTTATTTTATTTTACTGTGAACATTTTTTATTGATTATTTTTTGTCCCACTAAGGGACTGCTCAATGAGATCATTTACAGTACATATACTCGGTATATTAGAACATTATTGCAAAGGCATATGACCCTGAAAAAGCCATGGATAGTCTATGGGTCTTTGAAACCCCCAACTGGAAAGGCAACATACCAAGGCCCCACTTCTCTTCGTTTTTCTAATCTCCTAGATGCCGTGGTTGTTATTGACCATGACATCTAAGGAGTCAGGATAAGAGGTTTAGGTACTACTACTGAGCCTTTGCATTTAACATTATATTTGAGTATTTTATGGTGCCTTCAGTTAATATATACTATGACATAGATACCTAAATGAGTCAGAAGATTAAAAACACCTGCCTAATATTATGTTATTCATAGTAACGCAACCCTATACAGTGGGGAAAAAAGTATTTAATCAGCCACCAATTGTGCAAGTTATCCCACTTAAAAAGATGACAGAGGCCTGTAATTGATATCAAAGGTAGACCTCAACCTGGATTTGGGGCTCCAAGCAAGATCTCACCCCGTAAGGTCAAAATAATAACAAGAACGGAGAGTGAAAATCCCAGAACCACATGGGAGACCTAGTAAATGACCTGCAGAAAGCTGGGACCAAGGTAACAAAGGCTACCATCAGTAATACATTAATCAGATCCTGAAGTGCTAGATGTGTCCCCCTGCTTAAGCCAGTACATGTCCGGGCCTGTCTGTAGTTTGCTAGAGAGCATTTGGTTTGATCCAGAAGAGTAATTGGGGAGAATTTAATGTGTCAAGATGAAACCAAAGCTAGAACTGTTTGGGGTAAAAAACACAACTCGTTGTGTTTTGAAGAAGAGAGAAATGCTGATTGGCATCAAAGAACATATACCAACTATGAAGCATGGGGGTGCAACAGTCATGCTTATTGGACTGTTGTCTCTGCAAAGGCCAGGATGACAGATCCGGGTACATAAAGAATGCAATGGGGCCAGTATCATGTGATTTTGAGTGCAAACCCCAAAAATACTCGACTGTCACTAAGGAGAATCTGCATGGAGGAATGGGTCAACATACCAGCAACAGTGTGTGCCAACCTTGTGAAGACTTAGAGAAAACGTTTGACCTCTGTCATTTGATTTGAACTTTTGTTATTGACCAAATACTTGTTTTCCACTATAATTTGCAAAAAATTGCTTCCCAAATCAGACAATGATTTTCTGGATTTGTTTTCTCATTTTTTCTCTCATAGTTGAGGTCGACCTATGATGTCAATTACAGGCCTCTCTCATCTTTTTAAGTGGGAAAACGTGCACAATTGGTGGCTGCCAAAATACTTTTTTTCCCCACTGTGTACTATGATGTACTATGTTTCTGAAACAGCTATTTTGTAGGATTGGACCAAAGGGCTAACAACACTGAGACATGAGGACACATGAACCATCTAAAACGTGTCCCAATGTCTCCTGGATTCTTAATTTTTTCCTGATTCCAACATTAACTTCAAGATGCTGCCATTTATATCCCACCAATTGTAAGGGCCATTGTAACAGATAATCAATGTTTGTTCACTTCACCTCTCAGTGGTTTTAATTTATTTGGACCCAACTGTTAAAAGACCCCTAATCCTATACCGAGCGATAAGCAACATCATAATGCAATAACTAGTTGTTGAGCGATTTATTATCGACAAAGTTGAAATCGGGCACAGTTTTTTATGGTGATCGGATTTATTAGATCAACTATAATTTAGGTATAAAATTCTGTGCATTATCTAATAAGATGGCGCCTTTTTCCGCGCTTCCCCTGTAATTTTGGGCGGCCACAAATCAAGATTACGAATAAGCAGGTGAATGTGTGTGCGACGTCATGACTATGATGTGTATTTTGCCGATTGGCTGGAAAAATCACATGACCTTCGGTTTTAACATAGAACAGCGTTTCCGTTCAGCCTAAGTTCTCCACGTCTCATAGGATATGGAACCTGCGCTCTGCCTGAGGCAAACAGCTCATCGAAATTAGTCTATTTCTCTGGCACAAGAAACCTCTACTATTAGCTGAGATTCCTTACAATTTAGTTTAGATTAGAGATTGGAAAAGATTTTTATTATAGGTATGTAGAGAGATTTTTAAAGGAGCATCTACTGCTGTAAAGTCACGGGGGGGGGAGCGGAGGAAGGACCCCGTGGGCGAACACAGACAAGCTCTATAAAGAATACTGGATAAAGTTCACCAAGACTTAGTGGTAGTGACATTGCACGCAATAGCTTTATTATTACAGTTTTCTTTTGAAATATTTTCCGGGATAAATGGGCACCGAACTTATAGGATACCACATCTTTTCCTGGTAACTGCAGGTCCCTCATTGGGGGTTAGGTGCAAAACTCAACTTATTATCATAATACATTTCCGATAGTGTTATTTTAAATTTTAGCCCATTCCAACAACCTTTGTTGATATATCCACCGTGTACGTAATTTATGAATCCAGCAATGTCAGCACAGTTGAATAGGTGCCAAAAAATACCTTGTAATATCCGCATAAATTTCAGATACGTGATTTTTGGACTTTGGCGCAGTACAGCTTTGTTCATTGAGGCACCTTGCACTTAAATGTAATACTGGCAATTTTTTAGTCACCACAGGAGAATTGATTAGGTGCCAACAAATACCTTTTTAATTATCTAATAGCATTCAGATACGTGTTTTTTCACTTGGCGCAGAGCCGCTTTGGTGAAGATCTACTTTGCAGTTAAATTAGAATACTCAATTTTTGTAGTCACCACAGGTGGAATTGAATAGTGCCAAAAAGAAATACCCTTTTAATATCCGAATACATTTCAGATACGTGTTTTTTTTCACTCTTGGGTGCCACTACACTTTTGTTCATTAGGCACACCTTGCACCTTAAATGACTGCGAGAAATATGGCAATATTTTAGGTCACCACATGTTGAATTGAAGGTGCCAAAAAAACCTTAAATTATCCTAATACATTACAGATACGTTTTGTTGTTGCAACTTTTTTGCCCCAGTCCCAGATTTGTCGATAGAGCCACCTTGGCCGTTAAATTTGAATCCAAGCAAATTTGTGTAGTTTACCCCAGGGAATTGAAAGGTGCCAAAAAATACCTTTTATTACCAAATACATTTCAGATACGTGTTTTTTTTTTTCACTTTGGCGCAGGGCCAGGCTTTTGACTTGAAAGATCTACTTTGCAGTTATATTTGAATCCAGCAAATTTTGTTTTGCATTTGAAGGATTTGAGAATAGCTTTGTGATTTGCCGTCTTTTAATAAGAGACCTTTCCTTTCCAAAACTCAACCATAACTTCTCAAATTTGTATATTTCAGAACATGGAGCAGAAATCTCAGGTGGTAAGCCGAGCAAGAGAGGGGGGTAGGAACCATGGAGGTAGAGGTACGTGAGAAGGTGCTCCTTCCAGTGCTGGCGACAACAAGGCATGCCAGCGGATCATAGTTGCAGACCGTCCAGGCCTGTCATCATGGGTCAGGGCCCTGTGAATCTCAAGGTAACGAACACGTCGTCCATCGGCCTTAGTGTTAGTCCCATACCTGCAGCCATAAGTCTTACCTCCTCGTCCTCCCAGTCACGGCCACCAAATGTCCCGTCATCAAGCACAACCAGCATCCGTTACCATCAATGAAGCCAGCCCAAATGTCAACTCCTTGGTACCCCCACTGTGGATTAATCCATTTTCTAAGACCATCTTTGATGACAAAATGCGGTTTGGGTGACAGAAGGCATTTTAAAAGATCAAGAGGCCAAAGGAGAAATTTTTGCTCTGCTTCGATGCCCATTACTGATCGCCATCAGAGGAGGAGAAGGAAAGCTGGTCAAAGCGGGCACAAAATTCCCTGGCATCGGCAACGCCTTGCAATCGCCTCTTCTGCTGTGTAGTAGCCCGCAACTGTCTGGATGGCAAAATGTCAGGCGAGACGACGAAGATCCACCTGTGTTTGATGAGATGATGACGACATTGCGGATCCAACATGTCTTTTCCACAGAATTTGCTTGCGAGCCGCTTCATCACTGGACGAGGAGGAAAGACGATGGGTAGTGTCAGTACAGGTTCCGCCTCCAAAAAGGGAGAAGGCACTTCTGATATGATTCCGCCAGCCACGGTCAGCCACGAAACCCCGCTCCACGCTTATCGCCCGTCAAAAAGAGTCCAGACCTCTCAAGCCTGGGCCTATCCAATTTGAGCAAGCCTCTGATTCACCCAGTGATGTCATATGCCGCCTTTTGCCGTAAACGCTAAGTAGAGGCAAGAACCTTAGGTGTTAACCACCACCAACATGTCTAGTCCACATGCCCACTAGCATCTGAAGTTATGATATGGAGGCAAACTTGGCCCAAAAAAGGCCAGACCGACGCCGGCCTCCAACCACTGTCAATCCTCTGTCTCCGCCTCCTGCACCGACCCACCAAGCGATTCCACAGCTGCCCATGTCTCTCAGCGTCATGATCTGGTATCAGCCTCCGCTTCAGCCTCCACCGTCGCCCGAGTACCACCAGCACCACCAGAGACCATCCTAACCCGACCCCTTCTCCTTTCCAACCCGTGGAGTTTTGATGACCTGCACCTCCGTACACACGACCAGTCTAAGCAGCCAGCCTGCTGTCTTCCAGGTTTTGGGAGCAGAAGAAACACTTTAAAACCCAACCATTCCCAAAGCCAATAAGCCTAAAGTCGCATTGCCAGGCTGTTTGCGGCCTTGGAAATGTTGCC
This sequence comes from Phyllomedusa bahiana, assembly GCA_025379985.1. Taxonomy (NCBI): domain Eukaryota; kingdom Metazoa; phylum Chordata; class Amphibia; order Anura; family Hylidae; genus Phyllomedusa; species Phyllomedusa bahiana. The sequence continues at coordinate 34,899 of JAODAL010021025.1, read as the reverse complement.
TTTTTTCCGTCTGGTTGGGACACAGAATGGGTTCCGCCACGCATGGCCCTATTGCCTGCCCCCAATACCAGATGCCAAGCAGGCATTTCCTGTGAGCCAGAAAAAGCGCGTCCCTGCCCTGGCCACCCACGTGTCCATCTAAAATTTCAAGCGCGTTGTCTGCATCTGTGGCCGAAAAAGTCCAATCTGACCACCGACACATACTAGTAAGCCACGGACAAGGCCGCTAATCTCTGGGACAGGCTCACTGGGTGAGCTGGTGGATGTCCCTGGGGTGACGGTGGCTCTCAGCTCGCGCACGCTCTTCAAAACGCAGGGAGGGTGCAGGTTCTTTTCCCCCGAAGGTTCCTCTGGTGGCATCGACCTGCCCAGAGAAACCAGGCCGTGTTGAAATGAATCTGTCTGGAGACACTCACAAGTCAGGAGCTGTGAGGACCGGCTCTCCGCAACGAGACCGAGCGCTGGCTGGTGCCAAGAAACCCTTGTTCCAGGAAGGTGGTGTGCGATAAACGGGGCGAAAGTCCCTGGCTGGCCGCCCCATAAGATCGGTAGGCTGGAGCACATCCCTTGCTGTCACATGCAGAACCTTGTCATCTAAAATTTCTAAAGAGCTACCCGGGTCTGGACTGCCTGCTGAGGAAGGCTCGAAGGACTAAGTTCGCACGTTCTGCCGTGTCACACCCTGCTTCGCCCGCCTGCTGCGTTGCAGCATCAGGCCTCGGCCCCCCGTCAACCGTCTCATGGTTGACGTAGGCAACACCTGGAATTCCACCCACCAAATGCTCCAGCATTGTGGCAGCAGCGCATGCCATTACGCAGATACGAAGTGACACATGGCCTGACAAACAGCGGTGCGGACCCGGGGTGTTGACGCCCCGAGAGTGGAGGCAGGTGAAAGAGCTTCTGCACCATCCTTGGCCATTTCGAAGAAGCCACCCAAAATGGTCAGTGCGGACAATGCCCTGGTCAGCCTGAGTCATTGGGGTGACTTAGTTCTGGAACGATCGTGGAACTATCTGAAACAACAGGTCCCGCCAGCGCGGAAGGAGGAAGAACGACACAGATGGCGGGACAACACGGTGGCCCTCTTCTCTTCTCTCCGTCAAATTCCACAGAGGCCCGACAGTTTCACAATTTCACAACGGGAGCTTCATTAGGCAGTGGTTCGGGGTCCCGAGCTAGTGCAAGGTGGGCGCGTTCAAGCTCTCAGGGTGCCATCATCTCAGGACAAGTCAGCTGTGTTGAAGCTTGCCGGAGGCAGCGGAGGAGGAGTAGGATTCTGAGGAGGAGGGAGGTATTCCTAGAAACAGCCCATGTTACCCGACGTCCCTGGCTTGGAAAGAGGTTGGCGCAATTTGAGGCGGAGGAGGAAGAATAGGAAGCAGTTATGCTAGTGTCCCCTCGACCCGAGGGCATAGGGAAATCAAGGCTCCATCGCGCACATGAGTGCTTGATCTCCATTTTTCTATCAACAGGACCCTCGCTTTAAGGCCATCAAAATGGAACAACAGTTACTGGGTGGCCACCCTCCTGGATCCCCGTTACAAAACAAAACTCAGCAACTTTCCTGACCACCGCACCCAAGATAGAGGTAAAATGCGGAAATGGAGACCTTCTGAATGATCATCTGGAGACATCTGTTCGTCTGCTTCAACACGTTCCCCATATATCACGTGGAACAACATCAGCGACGTGACAGCAAGAAGTGCCAGTAAGGCGTAGCGCAGCAGCAGGCAAATAGGTGGCAGAATGCCTAATGGTGACCTCTGGCATTCTTGTTTTAACCCCACCTCAACAATGCAATGCAAATGCAGGGCACACATCAAACACACAGAGATAAGCTTAATATCATGGGGCACGACTATCTGTGTCTCAACACCATGTTTTTGAATGTGTTCCGGAACCAATAGACCTTCGTTAGGTACCAAAATGGACGAATGGCCCGATGCTGGGCTCGTCACGCCATAGAGGGCTGTTGCCTGCCCAGCAGCCAGCTACATATCTGAGCGGCACCTCAAGCACAGCTGGAGGAGTCCTTACAGACAAACGCACAGATAATGTGGAATCGTTTGCACTTTCATCAAGATGAATCGAGCATGGATTCTGATGCTGTTGTGGGCCCCAATTGCCGAGGTCACCGATCTAGATGCCGGTCTACTTCACATTCCTCTTCAAACAGAAATGGTCCCTTGAAAAATGTTTTTTAAAATGTTCGATTTTCTTACTGCAATATTAATTCTCTTTTCCCAACAGTTCATTTGCTGGTTTTGCAGTGAGGAGACTGTAAAAGACAGCAGGTTTTCATGACAACACCGTATTCCCATTTAACTCCGCACTTTATCTTAGAAAGTTTTTCGGCATTGTCAATGGTTTTGTTGAGGTCAGTTGCCTGTGAGATAACAGCAATGAATTATGGTCCCTTTTGAACAGAAATGTGGGCTTTAAGTGCATATCTGTCCTCCCTCCAATTATTAATGTGGCTGAGAGAAAGTCATATTTATAATTTTTGGGGTCCCTGTAGCTTGAGATACAGCAAGAATCATGGTTCCTTTGGAAAAGAAATGTGGCTTTTAAGTGGCATTTCCTCCCTCACCAATTTTTATAGTGGGCTGGAGAAGTCATTTTTTACTATTGTTTTTTGTGGTCATGCTTGCTTGGAAAGCAGCAATACTACAGTCCTATTTATAAAAAATTTGTAGTTTCTAACAACATTTGTTCTTCAATGTCCAAAGTGGCTCAGGTCCATGCTTTTGAATTTTTGAGGGGCATTTTGCTTTGAAATGCAGCTATACTACAGGTCCTATTATAAAAAAAAGTTGTTTCTAACAGACCATTTGTTCTTCACAATTGTTCAAGAGTGGCTCAAGGGTGATGGGTGCTGTCAAAACATGAATAGGTAGTACCTCTGTTAATGGCACATATTTGCAAAATACTTGTTTTTGCAAGATCTTTAACCATAGCTATCAATCCCGTATTGAGACAAAGAAACCCATTTAATACAATTAAAAAAAGAGAAATAAAGACATGGTGGGATACGCCAAAATTTCCTATTTTTAAAAATGTGTTTTTCTAGAATTGAACTACTAAAATCTCTTGCGTGTACAAAATAGCTGGTAAAAAAAATTCCTCTGAATTGAACAAGGGAGGGTACAGGAAAACTTGACAAGTAAGGTTAATCAGAGTACATGGATGATATGGAGCACCGACAGAGAACAAAGTACGAGATACAATTACTCCAGCACCGTTGAGTAAAATGAGAAAAAGAAAGCCAAGAAAAAGGGCACCTGGTGAACAGGAGCGTTAACCACGCAATATTTCCAAGTGGAAGCTCAATTGGTTTCCCGCACTCATACGGAGGGGCAAGGCAACCCAGGTCCTTGACTGTGCACTAGGAAGGCTGGAGTTCTCCAACACTTCTCCGCTCCGCACTCAGCTTCGGCACGACAGTTTCTGCATCGCGTCATCAGGGGCATTTTAACCTGCGTTTTATTAGATGAAGACGCCACCGGGGCTCTCACCGCCCCCATTTAAACCCCGGCCCCTGGGTATGCTGTGGAAGGACGGGAAAAAAGTCAATGTCCAGTTCAACAAAAAAGGTGTTTAAAAGCCCTTTTTTTTTCACGGAACTTTTTAATCTGTGGGTCAGACGGGTTTTAAAGGGTCATGCTGGGGTCCGGAAGGGTTTGTAAATGTCCTTCAACTAAAATATGGTTTGAAAGACCCCTTTTTTCCGGAAATTTTTAAAACGGGGGTCAGGGGTTTTAATGGTATACTGCGGTCCGGGACATTTAGTCAATGTCCAGTTCAATAAAATGGTGATTAAAAACTACTTTCTTCCGGCATTTTTTTTAAATCTGTGGGTCTGGGGTTTTTTTTGGGTCATGCTGCCTTTCCAGGACGGGTATTCTTGTCAGTTAAGAAAAAATTGATGGTTCAAATAATACTCCTTCTGGCACTTTTTAATTTGGGGTGTGCAGGTTTAAAGGGTCATGCGTGATACAGACAGGGAAGTGAATGGTGGTGACTTTTTTCTGTGGTTTTTAAACCCTAAGTTTTGTCCCAAAGATGTACAGGTATCCATTTGACTGTTGTGGATGTTAATTCCCCGCTTTTCCAGCCCTTTTGGGTGTAAAAATGAAGGTGGTTGCTCTCCCCTAGACTTTAAAGGTATCGCCATAATGACTGTCACTATCGAAAAAAACCTTTTCGATTTGGGGGCCGACTGTCGGCTACCCCATGCGGTAGCCAAAATAATCCTCAACCTAGCTTAAATAATGTATATAGCACTGGCCAGTGCTCGGATGGGCTGAATAAGACTTGTGATTTCTTAAACTTTAAATAGTGGAAAATGTGCAGAATGTAGTTTGTTTTAGGGTTCAAAGGACAAATGGGCATTAGAGTGGGTGTCTTCTTCTTGGGAACCCTGCTATGAAATACAAAGGAAGAGTAACTCCTAATTAGGTGGATTTTATACATCCTTGCAAGGGAATTGGTAGGATGGGACTTGTGCCAGAGGTAAATTGGGCAATGAGGTTGGTATAAATAAGGGCCTAAAAAGGAAAGAATCGGGCCTGGGTGAAGAATCCAACCCAGTTATGTGTCTATGTATTACATGGTCACTCCCAGTGGACCACTTTAAGGCTATATAGTAAATGGACTAACTTCACACAGTCTTTGTTATAGTAACAATCTCCAAATGCTTTAAACAGAAAATATATACATGGTGCAATTTCACAATCAGATCATCCGTTTTTTATCTGCAGATTATTTGATCATTGACCCTTCAGGTGGCACACAGCTAATTGTTAAATCTGTCTCTAAAATCAAAAACTGCCTGCAATTAAACTTTAATGTAAGTATGAAATGAAAATTCTGAAGCATTTGGTCTTTATTGAAAAATATTCTGAAAAAAATTTGGGGAGCAGTTTTGCATGTCAAAATACAATGGAATGTAATGAAACTATAGGGATACTCCCCTTAAAAAAACTGCTTATTAATTATGATTGGATCAGATCACTGGGGACCCGGGGCCCCGGGGATTTGTCTTGGGGGGCCCCCCTCAGCCTTTTACTTGAAAATATTAGCTTTCATTTTAGGCCTCTTGGACATAAATAAATGCATTTTACAACATAATACAGTGTGGAAAACAGAACTGTATTGTGCAGTACACCATACAAAGTGAGTCACATATATGTCTGTTTCACACATTTGTCACAGTCTAAAATTTCCAAAAACACTTGCTAGTACCCATTAACCTCCACCCCCCACCACCCACATACAATACCTCCTCCCGTTTTCCATTGGGCATGCAATCAACTTTCTAAAATAAAAAATTATAAAAAACAACAAAAAAGTAAAAGTAAACCCCCCCTAATCACTTGGGTGTGCACTCACATTTACAATCAGTGACAAGTGTACTATACTAATGTACTATTGCACTATACAAGCACCAATAGAGCCTACAACATTGCATTATAGAAACCACAGAATGGTCAGACACTAGCTGAGGTCGAATCACATAATAGTGAATACAGCACTGATCTAACACAGAAGCAAAATAACCCTGACACTCAGGAACTCACAGAAGACATCTTATGTGATGAGTTGTTCTCTTCTCTCATGAGTCCTTCTTTTTACCTTTTCTTTTCTCCTTCCAGTCCAGACTGCCATGACAACTTCTGGCCACAACTTGTCCCTGCAGAATTTACAAACAAATATCTTAGCACCTCTTTTCCTATTCCCACTGTACAAACTTACCAGGGGCGGGAGAGTGGGTACAGGCCATAGCTTAGAGGCATAGTCTCCTAAGGGGTTGAGGCGGAAAAGAGGACTAACCCCCAGGAGATTGTGCTACAGCTATGGTCTCTACCCCTCAGAATTATATTACAAGGTAGGTAGACAAGGCCCTAGAGAGGTAGGTAGGCAAGACTTTAGGTAGGTAGGTAGGTAAATGGGCAAGGCCCCAGGCAGTTATTCTGTGTATTGCTCTCCATTGAAACCGTGATCTGAAGATCACTGTTACAAGTAAAAAAGTGCAAAAGAAATAAAAAAAAGTAAGACACAAACACAAAAAATGAAATAAAAACATGTACATCATCCTTTTCCCTTTATAAACGCCAATTGTCCCAAAAATAAATAATGCATGAATATTTGGTATCGCTGAATGCATAACCACATATCCTATAAATCTGTTACATTATTTAACCCGCATGATGAACGCCATAAAATTCAAACAGTCACAGAATTGTGATTTTTTGTTCATCCCGCAGCACAAAAATTTAATAAAAAGTGCTCAAAAAGTCATAAGTCATGTAACTGCCAAAGTGGTACCAATGAAAACGTCAGTTAATCCCACAAAAATAGTACTTACACAGCTTTGTACATGGAAAAATAAAAAAAAGTTATGGCCATCAGACAGCAGTGCATAAATATTGCTTTACAAAATAAAAACATTTGTTTTTAAAGCGCTTTAACATAAAAAAAAAAAACTAAATAAATTTGGGTTTCGCCATAATTGTTTAAACCCACAGAGAAAACCAAACTTTTAATGTACAGGCAGTCCCCGACTTACATACGTCCCCTAGTTACAAACGGAGACTTATGGGGTGGCTGCATTTCAATCACCTGAGTCACCGCCCATGATAACCAAGTGCCAGCATGCCACGGGCTGCACAATGAAATACAGAATGTTAGCTGAAATCTTCTAAAAAATGGCACAGACAGTAAAACAAATGTAAAAACTGTTCCCTGTACTATCCAAAACTAGAAAAAATTTGTTTTTGCTGGAATTACATTTAATAAATATTCCTGTTCCGACTTACATACAAATTCAACTTAAGAACAAACTTCAGTCCCTATCTCATTTGTAACCCGGGGAATGACTGTATACTGCACAGTGAGTGCTGTTAAAAATTAAAAAAAAAAAACGCTATTTGGAATACAATATTTTCTTCCAAAACCAGATTTAAAAGCAATCAAAAAGCCTTGACCCCCCAAAAAATGATAAAGATAAAAACATCTCTTGGCAAAAGCCCCTTAAACAGCCAGTAATTGCCCAGAACATTGACCCTAAAGCTGGGGATGTACATATAGCCAGCAGACTTTGGTTTCACTATCGATTTTAACAGCTCAGAGGGGAGTAAACACAGAGTGTGCAAGCAGCCAATCACAGCGCAGGGGGCGTGGCCGGGGCGTTTCCTGTCTAGGGGCATATCCCAACAGGCTGAATGAAATGTCAGTCAGCCAATCACAGTGCAGGGGGTGTGTCTAGGGTGCCAGATCGACCCAGGGGCGTTCTGACCCAGCAACAGCAGATATAAAGACAGTTTTACAGAGATGCTTATATCTGCTAAACCAAGTGACACAGGTAATGCAACCCAATTACAAAAGTACTTATTTTTACTGTCCCCATAATCTGAGACATGATCTTTGTAATGATAAAACCCCTTTAAGTCTATGGAGAGTGGTAAATATATGACGATAGACCGTAATAATAGAAGGTCTAATGTAATGTGTAAATCTGGACATATTCACAAATATATATACATTTCTATTGTGTAAAAGTAATGAAACATAAAAAACTATATAAAATTTATATAATTGTAATTGTAGTGACCGCATAGTAAAGTTATCATGTCATTTATAACACATGCCAAACACTTTAAAAATGGAGCCCAAAGAACAAAGGCATAACTGCATTTTTTCCCTGCATTTTCATAACCCAATGCTAAAAAAACGATGGAATACTCACGCACTCACTATACTCCTGGATATATTTTTTTAAGAGGAGTAGTTTTTATGGGACTTTTTAGGGGTTTAGGGGTTTATTAATTTTTAGCACCTTAGGGTGTCCACAAACCTGTAATGGAGCCTAAATAAAATCATAATGAAAATGAGACCTCAAAGTCCAGTAAGTGCTCCTCCTATTCTGAGGCTTGTGGTTGAGCCAAATAGCGCACTAGGGCCATATATGGGATGTCGCTAAAAATGGCAGAATTAATGGAATCAATATTAAGTTGCATTCCCCTGGTCACATCTACCCTGTTCTTGTGAATAATAGATACAAATTGAAAATCTGCAAAAAAAATATTGAAATTTTGAAATTTTACTTCCACTTTGCTTTCATTTCTGTGAAATACCTAATGGGTTAATAAACTTCCTAAATGCTGTTTTGACTATTTTAAAAGTGTAATTTTACATAACTAATAAATCCTTGGAAATGCACATAAATGAACTACAGGTTCAAGTCACAAGAGTCAATTAAACCATTAGTGTCAGTTATACCTGAAATGTTTCTCTTTCTATACACATCACAATGCTCTCCCTACTACACAACTGTCCATTTCAATCTTGTAGTTAGAATGTTTCAAGAGATCAAGAGCAAGTATTGTCACTCATCATGAAGAACTGTTTCATCTGTATCCTGAGAGTTCTTGTCTTCTAGGCTACAGAGAATGATGGAGTGTTCGTGTTTGTGTATTTCCAATTATAAATGAATTATGAGAATTTCACAATTTTGTTCATATTTTATATTTACATTTTGATATATTTTGTTTTTCCTTTTATCAATTTAAAAAAATTTTTCATCAGAAAAGTTTTCACTGTTGAAATTCAAATTTCCTGTCTCAGCCTTTACCCTACTTTAAGGCAGTAGCCCTTTCCCCAAAGTCTTCCCTGTGGCCAAAGGGTTTCCCAAGCAAACTTAACTATGATATTTTTAAAATTTCACTGAGTAATATTCAAAATGGCCTTTTTTTTTAATTTCTCCCTTGCTTTTGATTTTCTTTGTAATCTTATAATGTAGGGAAAAATTTCTGTAACTCCCTTTTGATTGATTTTTTCATAGATCCCTGTTTGGTTTCATAGTTTTATATGTTTAGAATTTTCGATTAATTTTTTAATTTTTTAAAATTTTGTTTAGTTTTTTATTTTAACAAAAATTTAAATTTGGGATTCACTCTATTTTTTTTAAATTTTGTAGAAAAAATTTGGGAAATTTTTTTTGTCTTTTTGGAAAGGGAGTTTTTTAAAAGGGTTTTTTTTCCCCCTTTCGAGTTTCGAGAATGCATAAATTTGAAATACTCTGTCACTTCCTAGTTCAGACTGAATTCATTTGCATACAGCTCCTTGCTTGTACAGCTCAGTGCCATGTTTGTACTTTCAGATGCTAATTAGATCAGATTAGCTTCTCAACTACTAACAGGACTTCTTTTATCTGATCCCAAAAACAAAAGCCCTAATTACAGTTCTGTTTTTTTTTACATAAAATCAAGCTTTTTTACTGCTGAGCAAAACAGGACACTGCTGTGACCTGTGTGTTTGATGTCACTCACTGTTATCTCATTGAACAAACAGCAGGGGGAGAATTGTTTACAGGTCCATTACTGAGGGAACTGAAATAGCCAGGGAGGTCATAAATTCACTTGTATCTTCTTAGGAAAAACAGAGGAGCAAAGCAATATATTTGGAAAATGTCTTTATTTTGTGTTCCCTACAATTTGAAAGCTATTCTTTGTAGCGAGACAACCCCTTTAAGCATGGCCCCAACTATCTGTGAGGAATGCTGTTTTGTCTTTTCTGCCATATGGACCATGGCACTTATGATGCACTACATTTATGAACGCCCGTGTGACACTTCCATACATACTTTTGAATGCTACACTAAACTACCGAGATTTTCTACTGTCAAGTCTGCGCCAGTTTTCATTCATATCCCCCTAGATGCCTTTTTCTTGACATTTTGTAGTGTTACACAAAATAACACAGCACATGAATTAATCTCTTCTGGCAATAATTTTTTTTAACCTCTTACATACCAGGCCTGAAAAGGCCTTAATGACCAGCTAAATTTTTTAGTTTTTGCCTCTCTGTGTTTTTAATTTTTATTGATGCAGTTATATGAGGACTTGTTTTATGCTGAAGAAGTTGCATTTTTTGGGGACACTATTTGAGGATACATATAAATTACTGTGTAATTTAGTTTTTTTTGTGACATGAACATAAAAAAGCATTTTTTATGCATTTTTTATTTTTTAATCATTCACATTTTGACACTGAAAAACCTGTTTAATACTAGGTTAGTAGGTTCATGGGGGATACCCTAATATGTAGTTTTTATTGGGGAGTGTGTGCACAATAATTTTTAATCTTTATTTTATTGTTTTACTTATTTTATTTTTTTCCACACTTCTTTATGTTTTCAACTTAATAATGCATTAGTGTACTCCTGAATACTCTGTCACCACGGATGACTGTACAGACATTCCCCAGACTCCATCGGACACTGGAAATCCCGGTGACCCGTTGGAGTAGAGAAATCCCCTGTATTAACTACAGCTCCATCCCTAGCACAGCTGCACTGGTGGGAGTTGAAGACAAACTGCCTCTGAAGGAAGCAACGTCTTTTGGCATCAAAAGACAGTGGGTGGTCGATAAAGGATTAAATTCTGGACAACGTCTTCCGTTTTGGAGTCATTGTGATTTAAGGGCATTATGGTGAAAGTGTGTTTTGGGCTTGTGGTCTCCAATAAGTGTCAGGTTGCAAGGCAAGTACAATATCTAGGGTTAGATTTGTAGCAAAATTCTACGACATGTAGGACATTTTCTTTGGAGCATGTGAATAGCTACTTAACTTTTTACCCCAGGCAGTAGAAAGTGTGGGTACACCCATGTGCTCCAAGTGGAGATAACCTTCTTTTGTGTTATGCAAAGTGTATATCTGTTTATATTGGACATTACTTTTCAGACCTGATACCAAAAAGTGTAGGGGACAAGTTTAAAATATAAGCTGATCAGACTGGGCCTTTTCATACATATGTGTGTACAATATTGCTGAGGTATATGCACAGAGGCGTCAACCCTCCAGATCTGCAAACAGCACAGGTAACATTAAACAACTCTGAAATTGTTAATTATAGCTTAGAAAAGCCCACCTAACCTCCCATACTGTAGGTAGGAACCCTAAAAAGAAAGAGAAATCATATACAGTTTTACAGTCTTCTGTATTCTATTCCAGATGCTTGTTGGCAACTCTGAAGTAATCTCAAGACAAACACATGACGTGCTGTCAGGGAATGGAATAAGTTTGTTAACGGATTACATCAAAAATATGTTGTTTGCTGATGTCTATTTACCAAAACTCAACGACTACTTGGTAAGAAGCATCAACACTGGCTACTGGTATTGAAAAGTTTATTTATATTAACACCCCCTAAAGCAGATAGATGTTACTGTAAGGGTTAATACCAGGCCCTCATCCCTGCAATGATTGTACTACTATATCTTGCCAGGGAAGATCAAATGCCTATATACTACAGTACATAAGTACTGCAGTATATAGTACAAGCGATTGCATGTTCAAGTACCCTGGGGCACTAAATATTACAGTAAAAAAAAAAAATACGTTTTAAAATACACATTTAAAAATATTAAAAATGAAAAATAATTTTATAAGTTAAAAGAAAGAAATAAACAACAAAAACTTAACATAACTTTATCCAATCTAACAAAATGTGAAGTTATTTATCCCAGACAGTGCATGCCATTACAAAGAAAAAAAATTACCCAACACCAGAATTGTGTTTTTGGTCTTCCCTTCCATAAAAAATTTGGGAAAAAAATATTTTAATATTTTTGGGGGGCTTTTCAATACATTATGTGGTGCATTAAACTATATCATTAAAAAGTACAACTCATCCTGCAAAAATCAGGCCCTTATACATCTATGCAGACAGAAATAAAAAAGCTGTGGTTCCTGAAAAGTTTAGAAAAAACAAATGGAAAGAAAATATCGAAAATGGTCTCGTCCTGGAGAGGTTAAGGACTCTAGGACTGGGGACAATATCAATCCAGAATCTTTTCAGGTATTCCTCTTATGAAGATGGTGGCTACAACATTTCCAGGAGCCAAACATATTTCAAATTTGCCAGAATGTCATGCCAGGATTATGAGATTTGATAAATAGCCAAATATTATTTCTAAACAAAATTCTAACAAAATACCCATAATTCACTTTATATAAATGTAAAATCAAGCACAAAACACTGGGGAAGCAGGTATAAAGGATAAAGAGCTTGACCGTGATTTGGACAGTCGTAGCAAGGTATGATAATGTCAGGCTCTGACCTGGGAGTAAATGATACACATGTGCTGCAACCAACGTTCTCTTTTTCATGAAGTGAGTTTGTGCTATAACACAACAGCATATAAATAAGATGTTCCTGTCTGTTGTCTCCTCAGGCAAAAAATAATTTACAACTTTTACCCAATGAACTCCAACGCATACTTAATGACGTACGTTTCTGGCTCCTTATTACTATCAAAGCAACCAGCAATTTTATTGACTTCCATTTAAATTGACATTCACACCTACAGTCTTTTGTGCTCACAGGTGCATGAAACAGAACCAACCAAACTGAAAATGACTGTTGAAGAAAAACCACAGTTCAACATTAATGCTGAAAAGGAAACAATGACGGTTGTATCAGAATTACAAGCAATTTCTCCAAAATCAGAAAAATATATGTTTGAAATAACATTTGTAAGTAAAAGTTGTTAACTGTACAATATTTACATCTTGGTCTAGTTATGGCATCTTAAAGCAGTAAAGCATCTAAGTATCTAGTGTTGGACTGGTGTGCCTAGGGCTCACAGGTGGAGTTGATTCTAGGGGCCCATCAGTTGGGCGGTTTCTGGGCCCACCAGTGGAATATATTTTACAAGCCCAAACTACAGCTACTGTAAATGACTGTACCTGCCTCCAATACTCTGCATCTTGCTTTTTGCCTGTCTAATTTTGCTTTTTTTTTGCCTCTTTAGAGGATATTTATGCAGTTAAAAAAAAAACTCCGGGTCTTCCTTGATCAGGGGCCCACCAGGGGTTTCCCCTATTCCCCTTTGGGCCAGTCCGAGCCTGTAAGTATCCCACACGGGCGTTGCTAGGGTCCCAAAACATCCGGGACCCGGGCCCTGTGTGTTATGTTTTGCTCTGTAGGGCTGGGTTCACATGGCATTTTTCACGCCCGATTGTGAGCTGTGGCATGGATTTTTACAGAGAAAAAAAAAGTATATCCCTGTCACGAATTTTATGCCTATTTCAATAAGGCCTTGTTCACACGGCTTAAAATGGGCCGTATTTCGGTCAGTAATTACGCGCAAATTACGGGCTGAAAACGGCCCAGTCATTACGGTAATCCACAGTTCTCATAGAGAACTATGGATTACGTCTCCTCTCCCGCCCGGCGAATCCGCTGGGCGGGGAGATAATTGACATGTGAATTACCAGCGGCGTATAGGCGCCGCTGATAATGCAAGTCAATGGGCCGGCGAAGTGCCGGCCCCATGCTCACTCCCCTGCTCCTGCCCCCGTCCACACGGCGTAATTGCGGGGCGTAATTACGTCCCGCAGTTAAGCCATGTGAACATAGCCTAACTGTTGAAAAAAGAATCTAAAAGAAAGTATACTTATTATAAAATAGAAGGGGTAAATTCACATTCACATTAGCTCACTGTGAATTTGCAGACAATGTGCAGCCAGTTACAGGTCACTACCATTGCCTATAATTGGCTGCACAAGGAACTGTTGCCGACACTTGAATTATTGTGTTCACAAGGTAAATATTTTATTTTTAAATCATCCCTTTATGGACTGACAAACTACAAGTAGTTTTGAAACACACTTGTAAGGCCTGCTTCACATCTGCGTCAGAGGTTTTTTGCTGTGGATCCATCAGATCTCTGCCATAGTGTTTGTTGTTGAGACAGAAAAAATCCACAGCAACTATTTCTTTCTTCTCAACTACAGACACCACAGCAGAAACTTGACAGACCCACTGTAATTAATAGTTTTTCACCTCTGTGCAGGAGGTTCCAATCAGAACCTCTGACACAGATGTTTATCAGGCCTAAAGTAGACGTATATTTTATCACAAAAATTGTTCTGATCTGATCTGTAGAAGATAGATAATATTTCATTTATATCACACAATGAACTCCAGAACAATTTAAACTCCTAAAAAATTGCACAGCTGTGTTTTTTTCCTAACTCCAACTCACAAAGAATTATTTTATATACATGCAGTGCATTCTGTGGTACCATCAAAAATACAACTCGTTCCAGAAAAAGACTCTCACAAGGCAAAGTAAGAAAAGCTTTCTGACCTGGACAAAATAGCGCTACCTGTTCTGTCCAGCACAGAAAGCATTTACAAAACAGAACCCACATAGTCCAAAAGTGACCATGTCTGTGCTACTGTCCCCTATGGACACATTGTGGGATCTGTTGGGATATGTTTTTCCCATAATTTCCCATATCCCAACAGAGGTCCCAAAAGGGGCCACAGCACAGTGTGACCCAAAACTAAAAGAATAAAGACCTGCCTGCTCTCTGTATATGGTGGAGGGATCACTCTGCCCTGCAGGATGAGGACAATTCTGCACTGTATATTGGGGAATTTCTCTATGGAGAGCACAGAGGGGACACCAGAGCAAGAGGCAGAAAAACTGTGGGAGAAAGCAGGTACAATACTCTGATGTCCAGCAGCTGCTGACCCCTTTTTTCCTGCTCATCTGAACCATTGCTTCCTGCTCTCCATGGTGACATAGCTGTTGCCCGGCAGTTATGTGAGGGCATCTCGCTTGGTGGCTCACTCCCTCCCTCCAGCCTCTTCTCTCCGAGCCTCTAGCATTGTACAGAGGGGAGGGCAGAGGAGGAAGCCTGCACCGGACAAATAGTTTTGCTGCCTGCTCACCGGCCCCTCACCCATCAATCACACTGTGAGCACAGGCTTCACAGTGTAGCTGCCGGGCGGGCGGCTCCTGCTTTCAGTGGTGTCGGGCAGTGTCTGATGACGCTGCCCCTGCGCAGCTTCTCATTAAAGAGCCCCAGGCAGCCATTCGGCAGCAGGAGATTTATCAGCTCGTGGACGTTCCGGGGCAGTTAGTAAGTATGAGGTTCGGGGCACAGGCTGTTTTATTCGGGGCTTGTGCCCCGAATAAAATGGCCTAGCAATGCCCCTGGTATCCCATATGCAGTGAAAGGACTCCCAAAACTGAGATTATACATTGTGCTACCTATTAAAGGCACAGCATCAGTAATATCAGGCTACAATATAGCCAAAACACCTGTGCCCCCACTGCTCATTACTAATTCCCATCTTGCACCATATCAATGGCCTCCCTTTTTACAAAAATGTATTCAGGATTCCTGACAACAGTACTGCTGATATTGCCCTGATGCAGGCTGTGCTGGAGCATACAGGGATTATTCCAAAATGGAAATTCATCACCCAATTACCTAATAGGTGAAAAATATCTGATCACCAGGGAGACACTACTGTGACCCTCACAGATCACTGTGCTCCTATTCCACCTCACTAGACAATTGTGTTAAGCATGTGCCATAATGCTTAATTCAATGCTTGTGAGGCTGACTGAGACAGCTATGTGTTGTATTTAAGGAATTCAAGTTCAAGTGATTGACTAGGATCCCAGACATTTTGTCACCATCTTTACAGTGTTAATTGTGGAAAAAGTCCTTTAACCCCTTCCCGAAATTAGACGTAGTCATACGCCATAGCGGGAAGTACGTTCCCGCAAATGTACGTATGAGTGTGTCCTGACGATCGCGCGGGCTCACAAGCGAGCGAGTATATTACCGCTGGCTTCATGACACATCACCCACAGCTGGCGTGAGCTCCACCCGCTGGTGTCTAACCCCTTAGCTCCGATGATCAACCAAGAAATTGCTCAATAAAATTTGGGGTGCTTTTTTTCCAGGATTCTTTGTAAAAATTCAACATTTTCAGCTAAAATTGCAGATTATTGGAAAAAATAAATTCTTCATTTTCACAGCCTAATGCTAAAAAAATTTGTGAAACACCTGTGGGGTCTATATACTCACTGCATCTCTGGATATATTTCTTAAGGGGTGTAGTTTCCAATATTTGGTCTTTTTAGAAGTGTTTATTAAGTTTTAGTACCTTAAGGTGTCCGCAAACCTGAAATGGTGCGTAAAAGAAATTATAATGAAAATGAGACCCCAGAGTCCGGTAAGTGCTCCTCCTATTCTAGGGCTTGTGGTTGAGCGAAATAGCACACTAGGGCCACATATGGGATATCTCTGAAAATGGCAGAATCCGGGGAATTGATGTTGATTTGCATTTAAGTGGTCGCATCTAACATGTTCTTGTGAATAATGGATACAAATTGAAAATCTGCCAAAAAAGTGAAATTTTGAAAATTCACCTCCACTTTGCTTTAATTCCTGTGAAACACCTAATGGGTTAACAAACTTCCTAAATGCTGTTTTGAATACTTTAAGGGGTGTAGTTTCTTAGATGCAGTCATTTAAGGGGGTATCTATCATACAGGCCCCTCAAAGCCACATCAGAACTGGACTGGTCTCTAAAAAAATGTATATTGCAAATTTTCTTGAAAATGTGCAAATTACTACTATATCTTTAAGCCCCCTAATGTCATAAAAAAAGACATTTAAAAAATGATGCCAACCTACAGTGGACATATGGCAGATGCTAGTTATAAACTATTTTGAGTGGAATAACTATCTGTCTTACACACAGAAATTTTTGAAGTTTGAAATTGGTAAATATTTCACATTTTATCACAATACTTTGATATTTTTCACAAATAAACAATGACTTTTTGGACCAAAATTTCTTACTAACTTAAAACTTATTCTCACATAAAATGACACATGCCAGATTTAAAAAATGGGGCTCTGTCAGAGAGGCCAAAATGGCTCCGGCAGTAAGGGGTTAAATATTGAGTAAATGAGTCAATTATACTCTTAAGAAATTATGACTGAATGATGTTTCCCATAACTTATAGAGGGCATGTTAAACATTTGCTCTTCAAATGTTTAAGGATTTCCAAAAGAAGTTTTTTTTTTATTTAAGGCAATCACATTTCAGTCTCAAAACCACATAAACAGTATACACAGTATACCATATAAATGGTGCAAGATAAATGGTAAATTCAGGAACCAGATGAATAGGGTCATACAATATCCTCACTGCCACAAGAGGCTGTGGTAGTGAATAAATTGAACAGGTTCAAGAAGGGCATAGATGCCTTTCTTGAAAAATATAATACTACAGGGTGTTTGCAACAGATTCTTGAGATGGAACGTTGATTCAGGGATTTATTCTGATTTCATATTTGAAGTGAGGAAGGAATTTTACTTTGTGTGTAATTGGCATCCGTCTCATATCGGTTTTTGCCTTCCTCTGGATTATCACTGTAAGGTTGAAGGAATGACTGGATATATTTATGTGCTTAAAGGAGTTGTCTCATTATGAGCTTTCAGCCTGTCAGTGAGCCTGGTAAGTTGAACTGAGGGGCGTGCTAGCTTGTCTGTCTCTTCTGCTCCCTCTCCCCCCTCCCATCAGCACACAGGCAGCTACGTAACTTCTATACAGGGGGGGGGGAGGGGGTTTGCTGCCAGAGTTCACCCTGTGTGTGCCTGCCTAGGTCTGTTGCAGGAGAGGGCTGATCTATGAGTGTAGAGAGGAATGTGAAGTGGTGTGCTAATAACAGAGCAGAGAGGATGCAAGTGTTCCTATATCCCCTGCTTAGCTTACAAGTCTCCACATCTCCAGCAACAACAAGGGAAGTGTTACTATACTCAGGATGTCTCACTAATACAGGAGAGCATAAAGTATTCACATGCCTGATCTGTATAGTATTAGTATAGTCACAGTTCCAAAGACACATCATGATTATAGTAACAGACAGGGTCACTGCTGTCACATCCATCTGTGTAGAGAGCAGGAGGAAGCAGGGACACACAGGGTTAATCCAGGCAGCACGGACACAGATGCCAGAGTCCTCCCCCCCTCCCTCTACTACAGAAGCATTCTGTGCGGGAGGGGCTCTCTGCTCCGACCTGTCTTCAAAGACTGAGGAGTCATAAAGACCTGACAGCCAGTAAGATAAGGATCAACAGGTCGGCTGCTATAGAGATTTGAGGAGCTGATGCACTCCTGCTAACAGGGCTAGCTCAAAATCAGTAGGACATTTGTAATGAACATATATTGCAAAGCTGCTTGTTTTTTAAAGATCTTTTAATTAAAACCCAATCATTGTAGCGAGACAACCCCTTTAACCACCATATTTACTATGTTACTATGTAAAGAGTGAAATTATTTTCTAGAAAAAGTCATATACCATCCAGATATAGAGCATGCAATGTCTAGAAACATTCTATATACATCAGGCAAATAAAGATTCTACCCAGTGTTAAGATAAATCCAGCATCCAGGGTCCAGATAAACAGTATGTTACACCATTCAGATAATATTTTAAACTAAAAGAGGTCAGGGCAGGATTTATAGGTAACCTGTTAGGTGCTACCAAGTGAATCTAGGTAGATTTTGAAAGCTGAAGCTTTAGGTCCGGTAGGTTTGAATGAAAGAAATGATCTTTCTTTTTTTTGGAAATGTTTGTTTTTAAGTACAAAAGTCTCTTAACCTCTTACCGCCAGAGCCAGTTTTGGCATCTCTGACAGAGACCCATTTTCGAAAACTGGCCTGTGTCACTGTACGTGAGAATAACTTTTTGACACTTTAACCTATCCATGTGATTCAGAGAGTGTTTTCTCGTGACACATTGTGCTTTAAGATAGTAAGAAATTTTGGTCCAAAAAGTCCTTGTTTATTTGTGAAAAATATCAAAGAATCGTGAAAAATAGGAAAAATTTACCATTTTCAAAAATTTCTGTGTGTAAGACAGATAGTTATTCCACTCAAAATAGCTTATAACTAGCATCAACCATATGTCTACTGTAGGTTTAGAAACGATCATGTTGATTAAATTAATCTGAGCAAGTGTAGTTTATCGAGCCCAGTGTTGCTGTGACTTGAGGTGAGCTGCTTCACACATGCGCTGTGCTTCAGTTGAAGTGTCCTGGTGCCATGAGGAGCGCATCAAGCCGCCCTAATGCTTTCATTCACAAAAACATCTATTAAGGTAAATTGTGACTTGCAATTCTTCCGGGTCACAGTGGTTGCAACACATATAACTGATGTAATAGCCGAGACATTAAAACATCTATGTATCATTTTATATTGAAACATTCTTTAAATGGATGCTTGTTTAACATTGTGTCAGTACAACTTAGTTCTGGTTTAGATTACAAGTTATACGCCTATATGTAACATAATATCATTATAACCTTTGGAGGAACAACCCGCGAGACTCCAATTAAGGACATACATCCTGAGGAAGCAGGACAGGTGTGCTGGCGAAACATTAATTTACAGACTTTTCCATTGATCTGACTTATTTTATACATATTATGTGGATAACCTTTTATCATTCTAAATAAATTATCTGTTTTTAGACGCAATCAAGCGACTTTTTGGGAGAGCGCCAGTATCTTTTACCTCTATTGATTCCACTTTGTCCGATCAATAGACAATAGTTGTACATTTAATATAGGATTATATGATTTAGAGCAGGATTTCTGAGAAAAGAGCAAGGAAAAGAATTGAAACAGATAGTAAAAGTACTGCTCATCCCGTCCACATAGAGTGATTAACAGTTTCTCTGTACACACACTAATACAGGGAACACTGACAAATACTATATGTCGGCAGGGTAACCAGGTCTCCCTCTGTTTCCTAAGGAATCCAGTCAGCATTTTCTCTGTTTTTTTATTTAGAAATCCTGCTCTAAATCATATAATACTATACATTAAAGAGTTCAACTTCTCTCCCTTTATCATATCCTGCTCTCAGATAGGGAAGCATAAGCCACCTGACAGGTTCACTTTAAAATCTAAAGGACTGAACATAAAAAAATCAGGATGGTCCTAGAATGGAACCATAGGGGCAAGGTTTATTTCTACTATCTATGGGATTTTTCAGTCAACTACGGGACTGCTACGGGACTGCTACTGCTACGGGTCAACTTTTCAGTCTACTGCGGGACTTTTCAGTGAAATATAAATTAATCCTCCTAGGACATTCAGAGGTGTTGAAGGAAGAGGAAACACTTTTTCAGCACAAAGCTAACTGAGAGAAGTTTATCAATTTGTATTGCAATCAATTCATGTACATTAAAAGTATTGCTGTCATACTATTCATATTGTTGTTTTTTCAGATTGCAAAGCTGAAAATTGTACTTATGTTAAAAAATAATAAACTGAAGATTCAGTTGCTGTCATCTAGGTAATTGCCTTCTAAAAACACACAGTTTTTGCTCATATTGAGTACCGTCACCAATGTCTTATGTGAACCAGTCCACAGAGTGAACAATGCCTGCAATCCTGTTGATAAAAATTCTATAATACTACTACAATGTATTAATTATGTTATTTCAGTTTGGAGCAAAACAGTTCAGCACATATGAATTCAGTATACTGTCTATTTTGCTGGGGATATTGATTTGGAAAAATTGTCTGATGCAACTAGTGTTACTCAAATAGGGCACTATTCAATATGAAACTGTTTCTACTGAGCTTGTAAAAAATTTCAGATTGGGATGTCTGCAACCAAATTTTTTCTCTAACTCTAGATTCTGGTTTTTAGGATGTTTTAGAGATTTGTTTACATATCAGGCTCACTTTAGGCTTCACATCGCTCCCACCACAGTGTCACTTCTGATTTCTCTAAGTTGCCCTTGTGTGGAAATGGGAAGTGACATCAGACATGATGCCATGTCCAAAGTCACTTCCATTTCCTATAACATAGGGGTAAGTATAGATGCATTACAGTATTATAATATTTAACTGTTGGGCTGTTTTACTTGTGTGTTGGAATTAGGGATGAGCAAATAGAATCTGATGAAGTGGAATTCGTTTCGAATTTAAGGAAAAATTTGATTCTATACGAAGCCGAATTTCATGGCGATTTGTGATAATGAATTGTCTTTTTTCTAAAATGGCGGCGAGCACAAGGCGTGACATGGGGCAAAGAACTATGGGAGAAAGAAACAAACGCTCTCAATGACATGTGCAGATATGCAGCCAATCAGCAGCTAGCCAGCTTCTGTGACGTCACAGCCCTATAAGAAGGGCAGCCATGTTAAATTCTCCCACTGTGACTTATGCACAAGAATCTCTCTGTGGCAGCACTATATTGCACTTTGTACAAAATACTTCCAATTTTAGAGCTACTGGGCTGAAATACCTTTCAAATACACAGTTGTGTGTCATATACACACCTGTTCCTGAACCAGAGATTTTTATTTTGGCAAACAGCTATTTTTTCACTTATAATGGTGAACTCTGAAATATTGGGTCACATGTATGAAAAGTGTCTAGGTCTAAAATTCACTTTGTTGCCCATAGTAACCAATCAGAGTGCCCCTTTCATTTCATATAGTGCTCAGGAAAAATGATAGAAGCGCTCTGATTGGTGCTATGGGCAACAAAGTGAGTTTTAGACCTAGACACTTTTCATACATGTGGTCCAGTGTGTCTATTTCTCACATACATCTCAAATCCAGCCAGTTCAGTGTTTTGGGATATTGCTCTTTGTGGCAAAGAGTTAATTTTTTCACTTATTGTGGTGAACTATATTGATGATTCCACAGATTATGACAGAACCTGTTCTGTTAAACACTGATAAATGTAGAGCCCCCCCGAAACAGTGAAGAGGGTGTCGGCAGTAATTTTGTGTTGACGTCACTGATCATTTTGCCTGTCCTTTGATCCGTCAGTGTCCACTTTCAATCAGTCAATAATCCATCAGTATTGCTAAAGCCAAAAACAAACAGGAGTTGAGCCAAAACAGTGATGACAAGAAAATGGAATATTTGCTTATCTTTTGTTTTTTGTATCCACTCCTGCTGTTGGTTACCTAATCATGAGAAAATCCTGATGCAAACAAAGAACCATGTCATACTGGCCTTACGGCTTGTCCGAGGACACAATCGGTTGTTTGTCCTTTTCATTCCTTCTGACAGATTAAAAAAAGGGGAAAACCAAACATAGTGGCAATGTAAGAGTGGTGGAGGGTAGAATGAGGAATTCCAATGGGTGGAAATATTGCATATCAACCTATGTTTGGGGGGGCCATTCAACTGCTGCACCTCAAGGAGGGTGTGCTTGGCGGTGTAGGAATGGTTGAAGTGAATGCAAAGTTTCCTGGCCATTTTTAGAATGTCTTGTAGATGGGTTAAAGACTTGAGGAACCGTTCGACAAAGAGATTAAACACGTGCACCATGCAGGGCGCATGGCTCAACCCTCCTCGGCGCAGCGCGGACACAATGTTCTTTCCATTGTCTGTCACCATGGTTCCAATTGTCAGTTGTCTCGGAGAAAGCCAAATCAATTTTGTCTTTCATGAAGTGGAGCAGTTCTTCACCTGTGTGACTTTGTTCGCCCAGGCAAACCAGGTATAGAACTGCGTGACACCGTCGTGCCCTGCTCATGTTTTTTGCTGCTGGAGAGCTAAGACTTATCACTGCAGTGGAGGCTGAGGTGGTGGAGGAGGCAGACATTGGCGCAGAATCAGCAGTTTGAAAACGTAGAGGAGAAAGCGGCGTCTCCTGTCCAAGTTGTTGGTGTGGCAGGGCAGGAAGCACATTCACCCAGCGGGCCATAAAGGACATGTACTGTTCCTGACCGTAGTTACAACTCCACACGTCTGCGCTGCCGTGCACTTTGAAAGGCACCGACAGGCTCAAGGACTGGCCCATATTCTTTTCTACATATTTGTGCAGGGCTGGTACTGCTTTTTTCAAAAAGAAATGACGGCTTGGGACTCTCCACCTTGGCTCCGCACAAGCTATCCGTTTTCTGAATGGTGCAGAGTCCACTATTTGAAAAGGGAGGGACTGCAGTACCACCAACTTGGGCAGGAGCACGGTCAGCTTCTGTGCTGTAGGATGGCTGGACACATACTGCTGTCTCTTATCAATCGCCTCGGTGAACGACTGCTGACATGATGAGTGGCAAGGAGTAGGAGCATCTGGACCGGTAAATGATGGGAATGACCAACAGCTCCTTTCAGCAGAGGTGGTGGAGCCTTGACTGCCTGAAATGGGATGCATGCCATCGGGACCACCACATCTGAGACACGTTTCTCCCAGGCCACTGGATGGTGATGCTGCATATGTTGATGCAGGGCAGTGGTGCCAACATTAAGTTTCTGGCCACGCTTCACTTTCTGCCCACAGATTATACATATAGTTATGTTCGCATCCTCCGGTGTGTTGGCAAAAAACTAAAACAATGCCGAGTAGGTAATTTTACCACCAACGCTCCACACTGACTGACTGCTACCGCCGCTGTCTCACTGAGCCCCTGCGCCACTACTTTCTGGGCTGGAAGGGACCTGTGAAGCAGGTGGTCTACCCCATGGCTGTTTGGCTCCCGACCTCGCACTGCTGACACCCTGCTGACTCCCCGCCACAATATTGACTTGCTGGCTGCGCCACTGCCTGACACACAAGCTGCTGCACTCTTCTGATGATGAAGCCCTTGCTTCACCCGGCTCCCAAGTGTAATCAGCTACATCCTCATTGATTAGTGTTTCTGCTGTACTCCTAAACAGTCTCGGTGTACAGAGCCTGACCACTCGCAACATAACCCTTCATGCCACTCTCCTCATCACTATTTGCCCGCCTACTGCAAGAAGCAGTGGGTGTCTGTTACACCTCGTTGCTGCCCAGGAGCTGTTCACTGTCCTCAACTAGTTTTTCCTTGCTGTATAGTGGCACAGAGCCCACAGCACATAGTAGTTCTCTGGCTGAGGGAACCAAACGGGAGGAGAGGTGGGTTAAGGACAGGTGAGGGCCCCTGACCTGCTCCCCAGCCATGCCTACTAAGGGTTGTGTCTGACGAACCCACTGACTCTTGGCTGGGGTTGTCAGATGTCACCTGGGAGGAAGTGGATGACCTAGTCAACCATTCAAGAACTGTTGGATTGGTGGTCAACACACGGCCGCTACATAACACCGGTAGCTCTGGCCTTGCTGAGTGACCCCTGCTGTGATTTCCCCTTACTGTGCTGCGACCTGTGCCTGCTCTAGGAACATTTGTGCCACTGCCCCTCCCATGTGAAGGTTCTGCCAACTCTGTGTCTAACATACTGCTTGATCAAAAATTTACAATAAAACAAACTCTGTTTAATGTAGATGTGTGTATATGACAAATATACAAGCTGTATTTCAAAAGGGTTTCACCTTATAAGTGAAAAAGATAACTCTTTGGTGCAGAGAACAATATTCTTTCGAGTTGGCGCTGACATTACCCTTTAAGGATGTGTTCCCACTTCAGTTATTTGGTCAGTTTTGACCCCATAACTACCCAGATAAGTGAAGTGTGAAGCAATTCTAAGAGCAGTGCCTGTCATTTGCGTTTCATACTAAATCACAGCATTGTTTCAATACCAAACCATGCTCCCTATGCATATTTCAGCATGGCACAATGTTCTACAACACCAAACAGGCTATTATCAGCCAGGAAATAGCAGTTTTTAAATCGATTTGACACAAATAAATTCGGAACGAAATGTATTTTGGGGGAAAATTCAGGAAATTGGCTGAATCAATTTTTTCAGAAATTCGCTCATCTCTAATTGGAATGTATTGTTTTACTAAGTAGTAATTTGTAAAACTTTAAAATAAAAACTTAAAAAAAATGGAAAATGGAAGTGATTTCAGACATTGTACCGGAAGTGACACCATGGTGGGACCAAAGTGAGTCCTGGAGCAATGCTGAAGGGTAACCAAACCCTTAAAACAGGGAAAAAAATTAATTTTCAGCAAAATACAATTTGGGCCCATCCTAATCAAACAGAATAGGTAGAATATGACAAAATGAAGGTTAAATATGAAATAGTTACATAGTTAAAGAGTTTGTAAGGCCAAAAAAAGACATACGTCCATCCAGTTCAGCCCATTTATTAAAGTGTTGCTAAAGTGTTAAAGTGTTGATCCAGAGGAAGGCAAAAACCCCCATGAGGTAAAAGCCAATTGCCCTCATGTTAGGGAAAAAATTCCTTCCTGACTCCAATCTGGCAATCGGAATAAATCCCTGGATCAACGACCCCCCTCTAGAATCCTAGTCACTATAACTTGTTATATTACATCTAGAAATGTATCCAGCCCCTTCTTCGGAATCCTAGTCACTATAACTTGTTATGTTATCACTCTCCAGAAATGCATCCAAGCCCTTCTGAACTCTGTTATTGAATTCACCATGACAATTTCCTCTGGCAGAGAGTTCCACAGTCTCACCGCTCTAACAGTAAAGAATCCCCTTCTATGTTTATGTAGGAAACTTTCTTTCCTCAAGACGTAGAGGATGCCCCCTTGTTCTAGATACAGTCCTGGGTTATAAATAAATCTTTAGCAAGATCCTATATTGGCCCTTAATATATTTTAAACATTATTTATTATGTCCCCCCGAAGCCGTCTTTTCTCTAAACTAAATAACCCTAACCTTGCTA
The DNA here is from genome assembly GCA_025379985.1 of Phyllomedusa bahiana. Taxonomy (NCBI): domain Eukaryota; kingdom Metazoa; phylum Chordata; class Amphibia; order Anura; family Hylidae; genus Phyllomedusa; species Phyllomedusa bahiana. The sequence continues at coordinate 9,483 of JAODAL010021025.1, read as the reverse complement.
ATCTTTCTGGATATTGCAGTCCACCCAGGCCTTTAATTATTTTTGTTGCCCGCCTTTGTACCTGTTCAAGCTCTACAATCTCTTTCCTGTGCACTGGTGCCCAAAACTGTACACAATATTCCATGTGTGGTCTAACCAGTGACTTGTATAGTGGAAGAATAATGTTCCCATCATGTGTATCTATGCCCCTTTTAATACACCCCATGAATCTATTAGTCTTGGCAGCTGCTGCCTGACACTGGCTGCTACAGTTAAGTTTACTGTCCACTAGGATTCCCAAGTCCTTCTCCATGTCCCTTTTACCCAGTGTTTTCCATTTAAAAATGTAATCATGTAATGGATTTTTCCTCCCCATGTGCATAACCTTGCATTTATCAGTGTTAAACCTCATCTGCCACTTCTCTGCCCAGGCCGCCAACCTATCCAGATCCCTTTGTAATAACACATTATCCTCCATTCTGTGGATTCCTTTACAGAGCTTAGTATCATCTGCAAAGATCGATATTCTACTGTGCAATCCCTGTGTAAGATCATTTATGAAAATATTAAAGAGGAGAGGGCCCAATACTGAGCCCTGTGGTACCCCACTAGTAACAAGGATCCAGTCTGAGTATGCACCGTTAATTACCACCCTTTTGTTTTCTATCAGTGAGCCAGTTGCTTACCCACTTACACACATTTTCCCCCAGTCCAAGCATTCACATTAACTTACCAACCTTTTATGTGGAACAGTATCAAATGCTTTAGAAAAATCCAAATATATGACATCCAGTGCCTCACCCCGATCCAGTCTAGCACTGACTTCCTCATAGAAGCTGATGAGATTAGTCTGACAGGACCGATCCTTCATAAACCCATGCTGGAACGGCGTTATACATTTATTTTCAGTGAGATACTCCAGGATAGCATCTCTTAGAAAACCTTCAAACATTTTACCCACAACAGAGGTTAAGCTTACCGGCCTATAGTTTCCAGGATCACTTTTTGACCCCTTTTTGAATATTGGCACCACATTTGCTATGCGCCAATCCTTTGGGACATACCCCGTTATTATACAGTCCATAAATATTAAAAATAGGGGCCTATCTAACACATTACTTAACTCCCTTAGGACACGCGGGTGTATACCGTCAGGGCCTGGGAATTTGTCTATTTAATCTTCCTAAGGCAGAGCTGCACTTCTTCCTGGGTTAGACAAGAAACATTAAAGTTGGAATTTACCTCCTCCCTTTGCTATACAACAGGAAGCTCATCCTCCTCAGTAAATATAGTGGAGAAGAAATTGTTTAATAGGTTTGCTTTTTTCTCATCGCCCTCTATAGTCTCTCCCTCTGTACTTTTTAAAGGGCCCAACATTTTCTTTTTTAATCTTTTTACTATTTATAGAGTTAAAAAATATTTTGGGGTTAGTTTTACTTTCTATTGCAATACGTCTTTCTGTCTCCAGCTTTGCTGCCTTTATCTTTATTTTACACACTTTATTTTCTTCCCTATATCTTCTTAGCGCCTCTTCACTGCCCTCCTGTTTTAGTAGCTGAAACGCTTTATTTTTGTTTTTTATTGCCTCCTTTACATCTCTGTTGATCCACATTGGGTTTTTCCTGTTTCTAATAATTTTTTTACCATATGGTATGTACATCTCACAGTGGGCACCTAAGATGTTTTTAAAGATCTCCCATTTATTTTTTGTTCTGCTATTTTTAAACACCTTGTCCCAGGCAATACAGTTTAGTGCCTCTCTAAGCAGGGTAAAATTAGCCTTCCTCAAATTCAGTGTTTTTGTGGCTCCATGACAAAAAGCTCTATTGAAGCCCTAATTTGAAGCACAACACTAGATGTAGGCAACAAGCTTCACATTTCAGCTCGTTTGGACTATGCTTCAAGACCATTTTTGGTCAGTTTTTGACTATATAATACTCTGTGTTTAGACTTGGCTCTGGGTAATCCCCATGCTAAATTTCAACAAACCCTTTTGAAATAACTTTTTTGGGTTATAATTCTTAAGCATTTAAGTTATTTAAAAGTCTGTTTTTTAATTTTTTAGTATCTTTCGGGAAACCCTTGTAATGGGACTGAGTTTTTGGGGCTTTGCCTTTTTATTGTTTTTTTATTTACAATTTTTTTTTGGGTTTTATGAAACGGCTAAAAAAAAACCTGGTTTTTTCTCCAAAACAACCCTTTAATGATTTAATTTTCAGAAATTAAAAAAATTTCCTTTAAAAATTTTTTTTAAAACCTACGATTCATTAAATGGTTTTTAGTGACTAAAGCCTTTTTTTTCTTTTCAGTGACCCGGATATATTAAAGGATGGAATAGGAAATTTTTTTGGGGGACAACGGGTGAACCTAAATGAAAGGGAAAACCAAATAAACAAAAATGGGGGGGAAAAAAAAAACTTTTTAAGGGTGGGAATGTATAAAAACGGTTTAGGTCTAAAACTAAACCTTTTTTTTGCCCTTTAAAATTTTTTGGGGCCCAAAAAAGTTATTTTTAAAAACCTAAACAGTTTTCAAAACATGTGGCCCTTAGTATGTGTCCAAGCAGTGTCGGACTCGGGTGCTTAAAGCCCACAGGTGCAGTTGAATCTAGGGGCCCACCAGTTGACCTGTTTCTGTGCCCACTGATGAAGTTTATTTAAGGGACCCACCCTACAACTACTGTAAATGACTGAACATCCACTTTTTTCTCTGAAATCTTGTTTTTTGAGGCTTTGGGGGGATGTATATGAAAGTTTAAAAAACTAATAAGGACTGCCATGATCAGGGGGCCCCCCAAGGGTTCCCCCTACCCCTTTGTGGGCCCATTTCCCCCCTGTGTTGGGGACCAATCCCCACAAAAACTTTCTTGAGGTTTAGGAAGATGGAAAATTTTAAAGGAAAAAAATTGCCCTTTTTTAAACCTAAAAACTTTTAAAAGTTTTTATCAATACTTTTTTGGTTTTACATATTTCCCTTTGTTTTTACAGTATGGTTTAACTTGAAAAATTTTTTCCCTAAAGAATATTTTTTAAAAAAAAACCCTTTTAATCCCCTTTTGAAGGGAAATTTAAAAAGGGTTTTTACTATATATTTTTTTTAAACTTTTTATTTTCCCAAAGATTTGTTTAGTATGGGGTTCTTTTGAGATTTTGAAAAGATTTATCAGAAAAAACCCCTCGGGATTTTGCTTTCAAAAATAGTTGTTAAATCGGTAAGATTTACGTTTGTTTTTATGTAAGAATTTATACCAAATTAATCAGATTAACAATAAGCAAGTACTGGAAAAAAATCAAGTTTATGCATTATTGCATATACAAAGTGAGTTTCCCTAAAAACCCCTTTGTAAAAAAGAAAAAAAAGGGGCGGGAAAAGGTTGAAAAATTTTTTTAAGATAGGTTGACGTTTATTATCAAACAAAGTTTTAATGGGGAAAACGGTTTTTATTTTTGATCGGTTTTTTTAGATACGCGATAATTTGGGTTTTAAAACCCTTCAACAAAATCTATTAAATATTGGCCTTTTTTCCCCGCTTCCGGTCTTTTGGGGGCCAGCAAATAAAGTTTAGAGAATAGAGCGGGGTGAGTGGGTATGCGAGTTTTGCCCTTTGGGTTGTTTTATGGTTGTGATTGGCTGGAAAAATCAATGACCTCTTTTTTCATAGAATCCCCTTCCTGTTCATGATCGGGTGGTGTCTTTGTTTTTTTTAAAGCGGGATGTCCCCCGGTCCTCTCTCAAACAGCTCGGCAAAATTTTTTCTTTTTTGTTCACACAGAAAACAATGTTTTTTAGCTGGAAAATTAGAACTTAGGTAAAATAAAGATTTTCAGTTTTTTATTTTATTTGGGCTGATTTTTTTAAAAGGAGCATCTAGGGGCCCTTTTTACGGGCCTTGGGGGGGGGAGGAGGGTGGAGGGCGTGGGTGAACACAAGCTGACAGGTGGGCCCTTTTGAAAGGAGAGTGGATATTGGCAGGCCCAAAAGGGTGTTTTAAACCCTCCCCTTTTTGTAAGGGGTTTTTTTTGTTAACAGTTTTTTTGGCCAGTTTTTGGGAAATTTTAAATTTTTTTGTTGTGAAGCCTTTAAATTAAATTAGGAAAAAAATTTTTTCTATAACTGCAGGTGTATTTGATGGGTGCAAAACTAAAATTTTTTTATCTGTACAAAAAATTTAATTAGGTTTATTTTCACTTTGGGTGCAGCTCAGTTTTTTTTTCAAAGACCCCTTTGTTCTTCCCAATAGGATACAGAACTTTTCTTTTTCACCTCAGGTGTTTTTTATAGGTGCAAAAACACGTTTTTTTACCCGTAAAAAAAATTTAAAATTCATGTTTTTCACTTTGGCGCAGTCCAGCTTTGTTAAATAGACCCACCGGGCATTTAAAAATTTGAATACAGAAAGGGTTTGTATCCCCGCAGGTGTTTTTTATAGGTTTGCAAAAAACCCCTTTTTAAATTAAACCCTTTTACTTTTAAAAAATTAGGTGTTTTTTTTTATTTTGGGGTGAGCCCATTTTTGGGTTCACAGAGCCACCTTGCATTAAATTTAAATTACAGAAATTTTTGTAGTCACCCCGGGTGTTTTTTATAGGTCGAAAAACACCTTTTTTTAATCCTTTATACATTGAAATGGTTTTTTTTTTTTTAATTTTGGGTTTTGGGCATGGTTTTTTTTCTTAGAGCCCCCCCCCCTTGTATTAAAATTAAATAAGAAATTTTGTATTTAATGTTGGTGTTTTTCATTGGTGAAAAAAACCATCGTTTTTTTATCCTTTATAATTTCTAAATGGGCTGTATTGCACGTGGTGGGGCCCTTATTTTTACCCCAAATAGCCAGGGTTGACGAAAAATTCTGATAAAAAAAATTTTCTGAACTTTTTTCTCATTTGTCATTGCTGCAAAAAACACAATTTTCATCCGTGTAATTTTGAATAGTTTTATTGCCCTCGGGAATCTATTTTTGGCGAAAGGATAGCGCACTGTAGATATTTTTTTTTTAAAACTTTTCCAAATTTTTCCCAAAGGCCCCTACTGGGCATTGTAAATCCGGGGAATTTGAAGGAAAAAACACGGGGGATTTTGTCTTACGGGTTTTTCCCCACCAGCCCGCATTTAAACCGGGTATTCGAAGAAACATTTCAGTTTTAATCCTAGTTGGCTGTAGGAAAATTTAAAGGGGGATTTAAAAAATAGCTGTGATTTGCCGTTTTTAATAAAGACTGCAAAAACTCTTCCATACCTTTTTTAAAATTTTTTATCTTTCTGAACATGGAGCGATATGAAGGTGGAAACCCGAGAAAAGGGGGGTTTTAGGCCATGGTGGTAGAGGTCCCGGAGAAAGGTGCCCCTTCCCAGTGTTTGGTGACAACACGTGCCAGCGGGGAATGGGGTTTCCGGGGTTCCCAGGAGTAAAGGCCCTGTCATGTGGGTTCGGGGCCCTTGTAAATTTCCAGTAACGAACGGGTCCCCAAATCTGTTCTTCAGGGGTTTTAATAAAACCCCTGTGGTCCACGACAGGGATTTTAAAAGTCCAGTTAACTAAAATGGCTTTCAAAAAAAAATTTCCTTTTTTTTCCCGGAAATTTTTTTAAATGTGGGGGTAAATGGGGTTTTGGGGGGTTCATGCTGGGGCCCCCCAGGCCCGATTAGCAATGCCCCACCCTCAAAAAAAATTTGGTGGTTCAAGATCCTTTTTCCAGCATTTTTTAAAATCTGTGGATCGAAAGTTTAAAAATGGTAAAGCTGGGGCCCCGGGAAACGGGACGTCTATGCCCAGTGAAACTAAAATGGTGGTTGAAAACCCTTATTTTTCCAACTTTTTAAAATCGGGGTCTTGCGGGTTTGGGGCTCATGTTTTTTTCCCAGGCCCGGGGATATTCAATGCCATTCAAGTAAAATAAATTGGTTCAAATCATACGCCTTCGGGCATTTTTTAATTTGGGTGGGTCATTTTGGTTTAAGGGTAAGCTGGGTCCCAAGGGAAAAAGGGATATTGAATGGTGTGTGATTTTTTTTTTCTTTTGGGTTAAAAAACCCAAATTTGTTTGCCTAAAAATTAGCAGTACCCATTTGACGGTTGGGGGAAATTTTAAAAACCCAGCTTTCTCCCCCCTTTTTTTTGGGGGGTAAGAATGAAGGTGTTGTTCCGCTCCCTTTGTTTTAAATTTGTCATGGGCGATAAACTATTTCGACTATGGGAAAAATCGTCTTGATAATTGCCGTTATCGACTATCGACCCGAGACGTTTTCGACGAATCGCTAAAATAAACCTTTTTTATAGAATTACAAATGATAAGGGTTTCCGATACCAGCCCAATTGCATTAAAGTTTTAAAAAGTGTTTAAGAGCAAATGTGTTTGTTTTGGTCAAACAACCCCTAAGAAAAACCTGCATATGTTATAAAATTTCCCATAATCACCCTCTAAACTAGTGCACAAAAGCTATTTTAAAGTGCTTTAGGGGTTTAAAATGATGTAAACAAGCTATATTTCCCCAAAAACTTTTCCCCTGCATTTTTGGTAGATTAAAGTAAATCTATCACCATGAAAAACTTTTTGATTTAAACCCTGTTGTAGAGTAGGAGGATTTAAAAGGGGAAATTGATTGCTTTTAAAAAAGGAAAAACTACTTGGGAGAAGGGAAAAATTTACAAAATTGAAATTCTGCCTTTTTTTTATCGAGGACTTTTGGTGCTGATCAGGATTTAAAGGTTCTCTTTTATGCATCCCCAAAAATATTAAAGGGGACGTTTATTTTTGAGGAAGCCCCCCATTTGGAATCCTCCCCTAAAAAAGAAAGGAAAATTTCAATAAAGGGAGAATTCTACAGAAACTTTTTAAAAAAAAAAAATTTTCAATCTCATAACTTTTTCCTGTTTGAAAATTTTTTTTCGGCAAAATGGGGACAGCATTTTATTGTTTACTTTTGGAGGTTTAAATACTGGGCATATCTTCCCGGGCAATTTTTTTATAAATTGACCCCCAAGTATGCTTTTTTAATTTTAAGTCAATACTAAAAAATATTTGGTGTTTTTTAAATTACAAAAGAGAAAAAAAGGGAAATCCCTAAAAATTTAAATTTTTTTTTTTTTCGGGTTAAAATTTTTCCCAACACAGACTGGGGAAAACCTCTAGCTAGATTTTGGGGGAAAAGTCCAGCCAAGCTGTTTGCCTGTATTCTGCATGGTAATGGTTTTTTGGACCCCTTTAACATGCCATGCTTACAACAACACGTCAAGGGTAACTTTAAAAAGGAACCCGGCCCAATCATTTTTGTTCTACCCTGCTTACCCTAAAAGTGTCTCAAATATCTATGGACAATGAACATCGTTAAAAAGAAAAACCCGTAAATGTTTTTAGGGGCCAAATGATCCCAAACCCTTTATATAAACCGGTTCCCTCTTTTCCCGGAAAGCTTTCAGTTTTCTTTCCCCAATAAGAAAGATAATGTGCAGTCAGCTGATTTTTGGATTTCAAATGATTAAACTCTTGAAAAACTACAACTACAGCTATTAACAAATTAATGGCACATTGATTATTTTACTGTGAAAATAAAGCAAAAATTATTGGGAGCTTTTGTGTAATAGCTTGGCGCATACACACAAATTTATATAATTTGTTCGTTAGTGGATTGCATATAACTCTTGCTTTTTAAATAAATTGGTCTCTTGGGTGGGTCAGTGTTAAATAGTCCCTATATATCTCCCAGCTTTGGGTCAAAGAGTTATTCTTAGAGGTCTATTTGTGGTGTTAATTGTAATGTTAAAACTAGAAGATCACTCACACCAACATGCTCTCCTTCAATTTAGTCTGCAGGTAAAATCAGTTTATGGCACCTAGTTTTAACCTTTAGGATCTTCCCACACAAGTATTTCAAGTCAGAATCCACATAGATACTCATCTAACCCCTAAAGTAAATTATCCCCATTGACCTCAATAGAAAATACACCTTGTAGTTGACACAACATAGATTTTCGGTCAGTTTTTAGATGTAAAAATACTTAGAACAAGTTAATTTTTTGGTCTTATTCTACACAGAAAATTTACTGTTGCGGTCAATGGGGATGGCTGAAAAACTTGTTTAAAACATGTTCAAAATGGCATGGAGATGAATGGGACTCATTTCTTGTAATTACTGTAAATCCACCAGAAAAAAGACCCTAACTCCACATGAAATACTTGTTGAACTGCATTGTCTGACACGGTTTCAAAGATAGAATTTGACAATAATCTTACTTAAATTGTACTTATCGTCTGGACAAACCCTCAGTAGCACCCTTCAAATAACTTAATGGGAGGTGAATCAAATAATTCAGTTTTACTTTACTTGACGTCTTGATTTTCAAGATTTTAAGTAAACATTAACACAAAAAAAGTTTACTTTTTAAGTTCTATTTTGACTTATTGTCAAATCTTATTTTCCAATGGTCAGTTACAAAATGTTACATATTAAAAATTGTACATATCTAGGTTTATTCTGGGACCTATTTTGACTGGATCTTCTTTCATCGTTTCTTCAGCTACACAATGTTATGTTTGTTAATGTGCTCTATCATCTGCACTGTGATAAGGTCAGTTAATACTGAGAGATTCTGAGACTTTCTACCTATGGACTGAGAAGTAGGTAACTTTCCACTTTGCTAGAAGATGCACAGTTGCGTTTTGAAGGAGAAATCTCAGACAATGACCTTTGCACCATCTGGAGAAGATGCTGATTCATTCCCATAGACCATAATGGAAGCTCTATACATGTGTATGAGAGACTGAAATTGTAAACATTTTTTGTCACAGTTGTGCTTCTCAGCTCCTCCCATTAGAAAATCATCTTGAAACTGTATAAAAAGCTATACGTCATGTGAGCTTTAGCAGCTCTGGGATCTTGGCACACATGTATTTTCAGACAGAGACAGGTCTTCAGGTGCAAAATACAGGGCCTTTGTATTTTTATTAAGCAGCAAACAGAAAGCAAGTGCAAGGCAAGTACAAATACAAACAAAAACAAATGCCTGCTCCTCTGAGCTCTGACTAACAAAGTAACACTTACTAACACCTTGTATGTATCCATGCTGGTTCTCCAGCATGTCTCCTCCCAAGACTTGAAGGTAGTCTGGGGTTGTAGCCACTCCGAGTCAGCTTACCTGCTGACATATATCCCAGGCAAATCCTGGAGTGGAACATGGGGAGTAAGCACCCACCCTGCTCTATGCTTACTCCCAATGAAAGGCCGACCGGGGAATGGCTGGAAGCCATGCTAAAACATTATTATTATTATTATTATTATTTATTTATGAGCGCCCTTGGTTCCAGGGCGCTGTACATTCAGGTTTCATACATAACATAGGTCAAACAAGAACAAAAAGGTGACAAATTACTAACTAACAACTGGTACAGAAAGGAGTGAGAATCCCTGCCCGCAAGGGCTTACACTCTAAAAGGAAGGTGGGGGAAAAGACAGAAGGTTTAGGGGCAGACATGGTTGTGGATAGTGTAGTGACAGCAGGGTTTTGGT